>JAKCPI010005063.1:0-93831 GCA_023213315.1 Euborellia annulipes | reverse complement strand
ATTGCAAGGATCCAATCTGCCATTTTCAGTCCCTAAAGAGTATATTGTTAAATATTTATAATAACAATAGTGTTGTCATTGATAATACTACAACGCATGTGTATTCTTTTGTTAAGTGAATATAAATATAAATATATAATAGTAACTTAGATTCATTATAAGCTTTGAACTTCTAGGTATCAGTTGTGGGTATTATAAATTTATATTCACTTAACAAAAAATACACATGCGTTGTAGAGGTCTAAATCTAATATAGGGATATATAATTTGCGACCCGCAGAGTAATGATGCATTTCCAAAGTGGCCCGCAAGATCATTTGGGTTGTCCACCCCTGAATAAACTCTGAAGACTGAAGATGGCAGGGTATATCCTTCCGAAACGTTCCAATAGTCTAAAGAGTGTTTATAATTATTGAATAGAGGCTCAATTATTGACTCATCCTCTTTCTTTCCAAATATATTTTGTCCTATCTACAGTCACCATATAGCCTATTTTTCGACTTTATTACATGTCACATTATTTAATTATTTTCACTGGCGAACAAAGAGTGAAGCTTTTCTTCGTTTACCCTTCTCTCAAAGATTATTTGGGTATTTATTTACGTTCACTTACCTAAGATTGTAGGCCTATGTGCGTATATGTTTCGAAACGGAATTTATTATTTCTTCTGTATAGTCTATTTCTAAATAGACTAATACTTGTCCTAGAAATAAAATCTTTTAAAAGAAAGTTTTTTTAGTTTTTGTAAAGTTGATTTAACGCAAATTTTAATTAAATTTCTTATTTAATTATTTATCATATTAATTTTGGTTTCTTTATTCTTCCGTCTTTGATGTGATGATAGTAATAATAATACTTATTTATAATACAAACAATAATAAAACAAGCTTGATAAATAACAATTAACCGTTAATTAATTGAAATTAATAATGACACGCTTTGATTATGTATTATTATTTTCACTTTCACTGTGAGTAGAAGAGAATAAATTTTTTAATTTGTTAATCAACTTCCCCAGTTGAGATTTTCCCTTTTAATAAATATCATATAAATAGTCAGATAATTAGTTCATTTAAGAGTGGGGAGGATTTAATTACACTTAATGAAACCTGTCAATCAATTAAAAGACAAAAAGAGAGGGAGCTCTAAATTTTAATATGACACGTGATTAATTTTTTTTTTTAATTAACAAATACTGTTCAAATGAAGTATTTTAATTCTAATATTTTAAAAGTTTATGGAACATTAATTGGTGGATTCAATAGCATAATTCAGGAAGCCCGCGATATTATTAGGCTATAATTATCACTTTAACTAAGGATTAAGCTTACGTAGTTGGTAGCGCGCCTGCCTTGTATACCAAGGATCGAGGGTTCGAATCCCAGGCAGTCTGATGAATTTATTTAAGCCATTTGAATACCAAATAGCTTGAATAAGAATGCCTGGACCCCCGATAGATGTATTTACAAATAACGAGTATCTTTTAAGGTCTTATATGACCTAAGATGGCGAAAAGACTGTGTGCCTATGGATTTGTAAATGTGTGTTCATAAGGAACCCAAAAAATGCAAAAAAAAATATTTTTGTTACGGCAAGACTTGAAATCAATATTATTTTATCTCAAGGGCTACTAATTAATTTGAATAAATACGCATGGGGTGTTAAATGGCTTCAGATACTTAGAGACATAAAAACGAAATACAAATTATTTCAATTTTTATTTATTTATTTATTTTTTTTTTTTTTTTTTCATTTCAGAAATCACCTGATCGTCTTCGAGAATTTCGCGTAGAGGAGCCGAAATTAGACATTACTCCAACCAATTGAAGAGGAGCTTTCCAGTTCGACTCAGTCATCGAGGCAGAAACTGCAGCTGATTCCAGAGTATCACAACTACAACAAAAGTCTGTATGAACATTTACGTGAGCGTAGAGTGAGATAGATATTGGATTTTCAAAATTTTATTTGTATTTACTTAATTTGGACTAAATATAAAAGATTTTAGGATATTTAACATAGGTGCATGGATAGGATGTTATTAATCATGTAATTCTCCCATTTCAGAGTCCCTTGCTTTTAGTTGGTTAAAGATTTATTTAAAATTTTAAAAGTAACAATTTAAAATTATTTCAAAATTCATTGAATTTTTTTGATAATTCGTCTAATGTAAAATTACTTTCTAAATTCAATAAATATTGTAAATTTTAAAAAAAATTTTAGAGATAGAGTAGGTTTTTATATTTCAGTACCCAAATGCAGATTTCGTTTGGATGACCAGTTTCTAAGGTAATGAATGGATGATGGTCAATGTGCAAAAGGTAAACGATTCTAAGTTGTCTGTCGGTAGGCCTAATACCATAAAATAAATAGGTGAACGATGCACAGTACTGATTTCATTCATTACCCAACGGTTGGAGCAACATCATCATATGAGACAATTCAAGTGTGCATGTATTTGTAATTATTTTAATTCAATATTAGGAAGGTTTGCGTGTATGGGATTATTATATAAGGGATTCTATTTA
Source organism: Euborellia annulipes (assembly GCA_023213315.1). NCBI lineage: Eukaryota > Metazoa > Arthropoda > Insecta > Dermaptera > Anisolabididae > Euborellia > Euborellia annulipes. The sequence continues at coordinate 91,305 of JAKCPI010005063.1, read as the reverse complement.
CCTATGTAAGTGAATGTTAATATTTAAGAATACACGCAATCCCTATTAGATTATCTATACAGCAATAGACAGGTTCTATATATTGGGCGATTAAAATAAATAGAAAATCTCTACGCTCATGCATTAATATATTTATGGGGGTTTAGGCCTTCTATGTCGGAGTTCTCTGACGTTTTCTTGAATTGAAGTTCAATTGCGAATTGGTCTTCTTACTGGCATAGGGTGTTGTTGTTCTTTCCCTTTAGTTAGGCAGGGCTCCCAGGAGACGATTCAATTCGCTTTTGACTGATGTTCAAGGAACTAAGAGAATTTCTCTATCGTGTGTTTTTCTCCTTCGCGTATTTGAGAGAAAGAGTGTTTTCTCTTTCTCCGAAGCCTTGTCAGTCGGTGCTGGGTTCTGGGCCTTGGTTGTTTCAGGACAGAGTGGGTTAATGTTCAAGATGTTAGGAGTTCGTATAGGATGTTGTTAGCTTAGGGTTCTTTTTTTTCAGCATGCATCTTGAACAACGTCATTCTGTTTCTGAGATGAGCAATCAAGGGGGTACTTCAGTATTGTATTGACCTGGCTTCCTTCCTAACTCGTGAATGAATATCAGATTAATTATCTCTGCTTTTTTTAGCTCGTTATTAGATGACATTAGGCAGGTAGGCAGAGATTAATTGATCTGAATTTGTGTTTGTATGAATGTGTTTGTGTGACTTTTCCTCTTAAACTTTTCTTGGGCTTGTGGGCGCGTTTTCTCCGTTCGTTACCGAATATAATAAATGAAGGCTTTCCTGCCTTCCGTGCAGTGTCCGCGTTTCGCGATCGTCTCAAGAAAGAAGAGCAATTTTTACAGAAATAATCGTAAGTCAAAGCAATTATAAATATTTATCAAAAACATGTAGATGTAATTAATCATAAACTAATTTCTTCTTTTGTTTTAGGATGGTTGGTTGGATGATTATTTTGAGCTGAGACCGAGGACTCCTCATGGCGCAACCAATTGGATCGTTTATAAACTTTATACAAAAAAATATTAATATAACAATCAATATGAAATTTTAATTAAAATTTTCGATAAGATACGAGATGTCTTGGTCGTTTATATTAATAGCAATTTATTGCTTGTGGAGAGTAAGAGAATGAGATAAAATTATAATCATTGCCTATGACTCAGTATGTTATGACAAATTGTTTAATTATTTTTAATAAATTTTGATTTATTCATAGCTGGTGGATAAGAAGGGGGGATCGTTTTAATTATAACCCTCTGAATAGCACCCCTTGGATTAACACTTTCATCCACATTCTTCACACATTGACTCATGATTAAGCAAGTCGTCTTAAAGAGAGAGAGAATTTTATGAAGGGGAGGAGATAGAAAAAAAATTGAACTCCTTGGAAAGGGCAGCGAAAGTGAAATTAGAAAGTACAGTCGCGAATATAGGAAGAATTTTGAACATTTAATCAACCTATTAGTACAAGAAGAGCTATCAAAATTCAGCGAAATGTTTAAAGAGATAGAGGTACATTTATATTACCTACTAACGGAGTCTAAATTGATTGGGTTGCCGAAAAATTCTTATAAAAAATTGATATTATTGAATACTGAATATTGTACACATATAGAGAGAAAGTTTTGCATTCATGTCAAAAATGCAATGTCGAGATTTTGATTGAAATACAGGTTTTGAAGTCCCCTATGTTCAAAAAATGTAATCCACCAAATAGTCCGTTTGTCTGTGTATCTGTGTTCAAAATAAAGCATGAAGGAAATGATGTTGCAATGTTAGGCACCCTCCTAGGGCTTTTAATAAAATTGGCCAAAAAGTAGGCCTACTAGTGCTTTACTGATGTAGGTCTACTTTTTCAATTTTTTTTCTACTTTCTCAAAATTCGATATAACGATTTTGATTAAAAAATCATTTTTTAGATGCTCTTTAAAATGTATTTTATTCTTATTTTTCCACAAATTTATTTGAAGGACATTTTTTTCATGTACTTCATAGGAAAGATAGGAGAAGTTGTTAGAATATAATATAAAATACTTGTACATTTATTATTCTTTGTTTATAAATTTTACATCTTCTAACTTATTGCTATGCAACTAGTCACTCCATAATTTTTTAATTTTAAAATCCCGAATAAACTTGAAATCGACTCGTTGCCTAACTACAGGCAAATTATTAATATTTAAATAATATTTGTTATTATTCTTTTAAATTTCTTCAATCTATCTATTGCCATTCATTGAAAAATTTTTACTTTCTCTTTCTATTTCAATTGATTGGAATCTAATTCAATTCGAAATAAATTTTGTCGGCTGGAACGGGATGCGAACCCTACTTTGGTATCACCATTGAAATTTCACATGAATGTAAATTTCCTGAACAAAAAGATACATCCTGCTCTTGTGTTATAAATAATTCCATTTTTTGAGTTTGAAAATATTTTTTGGGAATTTTAATTTAATTAAAAAATATTTTTTATTAAAGTAAAAATCAAAAGAAAAGGAAAAAGTGAAATGAATGAAATAAACTTCCATTAAAGTAAAAGATCCAATTTTCTTCGTTCAGAAGAAGAAGAGGAACATTTTATTTCCACGAATAATAGAGACGATTTCAAGAAAGAGAGAAAGAAAGACGAATGCTTTTGGAATCTATTTAAAAGAGAGAGAGAGAGAAAATGGCGTCTACGTTTGTCAGTGACGTCACAGGATTAACTCTTTTAATATATATGTATAGGCAGACAAACACAAAAAAAAAAAAAAAAAAACAGCAGACGAAAGATCTGGAGCGAAACAAAAGAGATAAAAAAGAGAGAAAACAAACGACTAGCATACTTTGCATTGGAATTTTATTAAGAATTATTCGGATAATAAAATATATTGACGTTAAGCAGAAGAGGGAGGCGGAAAAGGGGGGATTTCATTTAGAAGGGGGGGGGGAGAGAATTGTTGATTGAAAACTTAAAAAAAGAGGGCAAAAACTCAATTTGCTTTTTTTTTATTTTCCTTTATTATGTTGATATTGTTGAATTTAGTTTTCGTTGCTCATGATTCAACGGTCAGAAATTCACTTTAAAAATTATATTTATTAAAATTTTTCGATCAATTTTTGTCTTTTTGCCATATAAGACTGACGATAATCATTATATATGATAAAATTTATTGGGAGTCCAGGCACTTCTACTTAAGTCATTTGGTATCCAAATGGCTTAAATAAAATCATCGCACTGTCTGGGACCTGAACCCGCGACCTTCGGTATACACCAAGCCCGAGGACATTTTTGTCTTTTAAAATATCATGGGGCTTTATTAATTTTCAAATAAAGTAAAATAAATAATAAATTCATTACTTTTTATTGCGAATACCTATATATTATGTATTTTATCTTGAATTTTTTTTTTTTTTAGTCAACATCCCTTAGGACAAAAATGTCATTTATATTGTGAGTGTGTTTTTTTTTAATTTGTTTGTATTTAAACAATATTTTGTGGAATAGCCATTTATTCAGTTAAATAATTTTGATTAAAAATAAATAGGGTAACGTAAAATTATTTTTTTTTCTCCATTAAAATATGTACCTTTGTTATCTGAATACAAGAAAGGACGAGATAAAATCTTATATTATTTTTTTTTATCTTATATTAATAGTCTGAATCATAGGCTTACTGACTAGTGTATCTGGGGACTAAACCTAGGGATCTTTATTTAAACAAAGATTCTTTGGGAAAAAATCTTTATTTTTCTGTTACTAATTTGCGTATGAAAAGAATTTAAAATTTTATTGAAAGAAAAATATATTTTATATGAAAACTTTAAAAACTTGGTTATAAGTTTCAAAGATTTATTAAAAATTAACATTTTTATTAATAGCATTTCGATACTCTAGCATCATCCACCTAAGTGATTTACTAATTAAATGTAAAAAAATGTTAATTTTTTAATAAACCTTTGATACTTATATCGTTAATTTCTCTATTTTTATTCAATTATGCAGCTCAAATTTATTGTAAATCGTATTTTCATGTTACTAAAAAAACGAGTTAGTCCCTTTAAGATTTTATTATACGAGTAGGCCTATACTTTTAATATAAAAATATTTTCTAAAAGTTAAGTCCTAAGAGAACGGCTGGGTTAGAAAAAAGAAATTTTTTTTTTCTTGAAATCACTAAAATAGATAGATAGATATGTTTACCTCAAAAGGAAGAAGACTATTTATTTTATGGAGTGTTATTTTCATCCCCTCCCCCTCTCTCTCTCTCAACAACTCTTTAACCAGGTTCGTGAGAGTTGAAGAAGTTTCCCTCTCTCACTCTAAGACATACACACACGCTAGCTAGCTATACTTTTTTTTTTATATTCTTTTAAAAAGTTTTTTTCATCCACAGTATAAAAAAAATTTATTTGCATTCTTAAAGGGTGTTTCAAAAAATTAGAAATATTATGGTATACAAAATCTGGGATAGGCTTATAGTATGTGATTTCTTCAATGTGATCTAAAGGTAAATTACAGATCGTCAGAACAAAGAATCATAAACATATATGAGTTACATCATGATCGGAAGTGGCAAATACTTATCAAATACATATACATACATATATTCATGTACTAAAATAAAATAGATAGGAGCCAGGAATAAAAAATAAAATCTCTGATTATTTTTAAATGTCAACGATTTGGGCGCCAGTCGAATCTGTGAGATTTAAATTTCACCATCCTTGAATTTATTTATTTTTTCTAAGATAGTTTTTTTTTTTTTTTTAAGCCTTCTATCCCTCTTTAAATATTAATTGTCATGATGAAGGTCGGAATTGGCGTCCGAAACGACGACAATTAAATAAAAATCAAATTTTACTGATTAAATTTTAAGTTATTTTGGTTATATATACCCTACATGTATTTTTTCAAAAAATACCGGAGTAAAAATAATTAAAAATGATCGAGGGACCGACACGCCCGCTGTAGGTCTGCATAGTGAACCTTAGGGACACACAGGGATTAGGGGCGTATAAATAAGTTTTTTCGGGGAGGGGGGGGGGGCTGAACTCAAAAAATTTTTCTGCGAAAAATTTTTTTAAAGAAACTAAATTTTTTCCGCCCCTTCCTGTAAAAAATTTTATTTTTGAGGACCCAAATTTTTCCGCCCTGCCAAAAAATTTTTTTTCCCGCTAAAATTTTTCTGCCCCGCGGAATATTTTTCCCCCGGCCGTGAAAATCATTTTAACTTTTTTTTTTTTTAAATGACACGATATTTTTGCCGCGCTGCGGAACATTTCCTCTTTTGCGGAACCAAAGTTTTCCACCCTTCGGAAGAAAATTTTTTACAGGTCTATATTTTTTGCATTGCGGGGCCGATCAAACATTTCGGGGGGGGGGGGCTCCCTCCCTCTTATATTCGCCTCTAATTAAAGTTAAAATATTAAATTGTCGAATGAAATTTTTATAACAATATGTAATTGAATATTATGTCCTTACAATTTTTTTTTCTTTTTGAAAATTGGTTTTGAGTGATAAAAGACGCTTTTGAAATATCCTATAGTTAACTTTTAATCCTTGAGCAGGCGTTTAAGTATAATATTTCTCTACAAACTCAACCAATCGAAGAAGAATAGAAAGAGAATGTTGAAAAAAAGCAATTCATTATTCATTTCCTGTTAAAAAAAAAATCTTATATAAAATATGGGTTAGAAAAATTATTGAATTTAAATAAAACTGGTGTAAATTTTATGTATTATTTATGAGTGAAGATAAAAAGAGAGAGAGAGAGTGGGGGAAAAAATGGGAGCACATTAATCTCAAAATGTCGTCATTTGTCAAAAAATAAAAAAATAAATAAATATAAAACTCCATTTAATATTCTTTTGTTTATTAAATCTCAAAGTTAATAATTTATTTTTCTTTTGATGAAAAAATCACTGAATCTTGATTTAAAACCAATAAATAAATAAATAAATAAATATGATTGAGAATTTTGAATAAGTACCAGAAATCAGGCTGATTGGTGATTACCGAAGATACGATAAATGATAGATACTTTTTCATTGCAGTAAAAACTAAATATCATACATATATCGAAAATCAAATTAAGATATATAGGCTAATTGTGAAGAATCCAATAATTTATTTTCCACTGTAGTGATATCACGCTAGGAGCAACTTTGTTTTGTCATCGTTTCTTTAAAATGAATAACTTGTGGCTCAGTGGGATCACCACGATTATTGTCGTCCCTCTCGATAGTCTTGATCGTTATCTATAGGCTATATTTAGATTATAAAGCTTTGAGTTGTTATTGTGAAGTTGTCCCATTAACTACAGTATTTGGCAATCCTGACAAATATCAAAATGATTTTAAAAATTCAATATCTTTCTTCGCCCAATCCCGCGTTGCGGGATCGGCACATCAAATTTTCTGCCTTCACTGCACCCTGTCTTACTCTTAGTCTCCAATAGTTTCAAATAAAGTTTCGAGCACTTTGCCTTCAGATAGCAACTTTTTTTTGAAACGAAGTTCTTTAATTTTTTTGGTTTTTTCAACATCTGATAGACTTTAAAAGATACTTATATAATTAATTTTCATATAAATAATTCATGAAAAAATGTATATCATAGGGTATCCAAAGGAGTTAAAATAAATATTGTATTATTATTTAATAATAGGATAAATATGTACAGTCCGAGTTCTATAAGTTGGAATAATTTTGACATAGTCATCTGGTGCCAACATGGGCTGGGGCCCCCCTCCCAGCCAAATTCTATTCTGTAGTTACGCCCCATGGGACCAGCTATCCTCCGGGGGGCCCGGAAAGCCCCATATTTTCTCAATTTTTCTTGGGGCAGGGAACTTTCTGGGGGGGGGGGGGCGGCACCCCCTAGTTACGGGCATGGGTGCCAAGGGCGTAGCGTTTTAAAATGAGAAGTTGCTGGTTCGAGTCTTGTTGTTCACATTTTTTTAAATTTCAATCCCGTATGTTATTCTCATTTTTTTAAAAAGTTTTTTGTTAAATGCCTAGCGTAAGTTAGCTTAGCGCTTGTTATTAGACTGCGTGAATGTTTCCAAATTTCCATGATAATTCCGTAACCCACCGAATTTCTTTCCGGTCCACTTTTTTTACGCTTGGATAGATAATTAATCTTAATTTAACAATAACAAATTTAACCTTAAACACTTAAAAAATAACTAAGAAATTTCTCATACATAAAAAAATTTATTAAATAAAAACTTCATCATTAAGAATACAAATAGCAATTAAATAACATAATTCATAGAGTTTTTACGATTATGACTAATCACAGCTTCTGTTTTCGGCTTGGAAAAATTTTTATTATTATTAAATTTATGGTTATTAAAAAAGATAAAAAATTTTAATTTACATTGCATGACCAGGTGTCAAATGACACGTAACATCTGTGTAAAATTGACATTTTTAAATGTAAATTTTTGTGGTTTGTGTCCTTGAAAGACGTATTTGATTAGAGGACTTTAAATCAGTATTACGACTAATGTCATAATTACTTTCTCTTACCTTATAGGCCTAAATGTAATAATATCTTAACTATTGCATCAAAAAGATACACGTTTTGACATCCTTTAAGTCCAAAAAAACTGGATCCCGCAAAGTAGTGTGAGTGGGTAGTAAGAACGAAAGAGCTATGATCTTGAAATTTGATATTTAAGTAGGGTAGCCCTACCCCTTTTTGTTACCAATACAAGATTTTAGTTAAAGTAGGCCAAAGACTACTAAGTTGCTCAGGGGCCCAAAACTTGTGGGTACGTGGATGGCTACCACGAACTGCCCGAGATGGGACAGGCAGTCCTTCAGTTCTTTGTATGTCTGTCTCTTCCTCTTTTCAACAGGCGTCAGACCGTACGACGGGCCGCATGTCCTATTTCTTCCGGTCGCAAAAACGCATCATAGGGTTGAAGGGAAATAGTGAGGTCCGCCGAGTTTTTTTCTATTTTCTCAAAATAGCCTCTAACGCTTTTGATTAAAATTCATAAATTAATTATTTTTACTTTCTCTTATCTCTATATATGTTATTATGTAGAGAAAAAATATTAGTTTCAATTATATGTCGAGATTTTAATGGATATCTTGGTTTTGGGTTTCCCTGAATCCAAAAAAGAGGTTTTTGTAACATGGTCTGTCTATCTGTGTGTGTGTGTCTGTGAACAAAAGATCTCAAGAACGAAAAGAACTTGGAGATTGAAATTTTATATTTAAGTTAGTCACCTCCCTGGCACGTGACAAGAAGCTTTTGAACTAGTACTTTACTGATGTACTTTTTCAGTTTTTTTTGGATTTTCTCAAAATTCGCTCCAACGATTTTGATTAAAATTCATAAATCAATTATGTTTGAGATGCTCTTTGAAATGTATATTCTCATTTTGCTCTCAAAATTGTTTGAACACCTCCTCTTGTACTTCATAGGAAAGATAGAAGAAATGTTTTGTCATGTTAACAAAATATAAATATTTTCCCATGTTTATAAATTTTACATCTTGAATTCTAATATATCGGCGGAAACTAAATTTATGTGGACACAAAAAATCGGGCATGACAAGCACAGAACACACCTTTCGATTACCAAAAGTAGGTGTGCTGTGCGACCAGTCAAAATTGTTTGAAGACCCCTTGATATTTGTATCCCATAGAAAAAGATATGAAATTCTATCATACTTCCCTAATGATTTTCTACCCCTTGAATTGAGTTAGCTTTAATAAAATTCTTTTATTTTAATATTGAGATGATGGCTGAACTATTAGAAGATATGAGAGGATGGCAGCCAGGAAAGAAATCAGACAAAAAATTCAATCAATTTTTATCTAATTTTATTACGATCGCCGACGTTTCGGACGCAAATCGCGCCCTTCCTCAGGACCTATGATCAATGAGACAAACATATTTGATAAAAGTTTAACAAGAATTTTTTTAAATACATTTCATTACAAAAACTTACAATCGATGGTTAATGAAATACAGATGGACGTATTTTTTTAACATGAAAGATCCGTGATCAACGCCAAAACAAGCACCGCTCTTGCCGTGCATGCCAAAGAAACCCGACACGCTTTTGATTTTAACAATTGTGAATTATTATATCAAGATAGCAACCAATTTAGACTCGAATTTGCCGAAATGATTGCTATAAAAAAATACAGAAAAACAGCATGCAACTACAAAGACGACATTCAGGGCCTTAGCACTTTATATGAAAATATTTTAAATTTTATCAATTTATAATTATTATATTGGAAATGAAAAGGAGATAATAATTTAAGTGAAAGTTTATAAAAAAGAAATCTATTTAAATCTATTTTAAAATATTCTAATTTAAGAACAAAAAGTCTTTATATGATTGAAAAATAGATATGTTAATACATTTAATGCGAAAGGGTTCAATGAGTAACAGCAAATATATACAGTACAAAACAATGCATCTCACACCCGTGAATTGTGTTTATATATTGTTAATTAAAAAAATACGTCCATCTGTATTTCATTAACCATCGATTGTAAGTTTTTGTAATGAAATGTATTTAAAAAAATTCTTGTTAAACTTTTATCAAATATGTTTGTCTCATTGATCATAGGTCCTGAGGAAGGGCGCGATTTGCGTCCGAAACGTCGGCGATCGTAATAAAATTAGATAAAAATTGATTGAATTTTTTGTCTGATTTCTTTCCTGGCTGCCATCCTCTCATATCTTCTTTTATTTTGTTTGGTGCCATTTTATCGATACTTGTGAATTTTAGCTCATGACTGAGCATAATTGATCACTTCCCCCACTCGTTCTTTCTTTTTAGTTGAATTTGTGTGTGCTCCTACTCCCTTTCAAGTGGCTTGCCAGATGGCAAAGAGAGAGAGAGGATAAATAAAAACCACGATGACGAGGATTATTTTGATTTTCGGATAAAAGAGGGGATCTTTGATGATCTCATCATCTCTCTTATATATCAGCCTGAAAATTCAATCAATGAGAAGCAGGTTTATTAATTTTTTTTTTTTTTTTTTTTTTTTGTGGCAAGGGAAAGAAGAAAAAAAAATAAAAAGTGTAATAAAATGTGATAAAGCATATTTTTTTGAATTTTAAATTTTTTAAAGCTTAACTTTGCTTAGCCCATTATTTAAAAAAAAATCATGTATTAGGGAGATGTAAAAGTTAAAGCTAAGAAATGGCGTTAAAATATCGTACCACTTAGAAAGCTTATTTTGGCTGTTGAACACCATTCTTTTTTAAAAATATTTGACAAATCATACATAATTTGTTTAAAAAATATTTTAAAATTTGTTTTAAAAATATTGGAAATTTTTTTTTTAATTAGTTTAAAAAAAAAACGCATTAAATATCCAAATTTATAGGCCACTTCTACTTTTCCTTAAACAGGTATTACCATGGTCAATGCTCTGCCGAATTAAAATCAATTATCCCACCCAATGCAACATATTCACGGAACACAAGAGAGGCATCTTCCCAGCATCCCTATGCTGTTCAGATCACGACTAACAGAACAAATCAATTTCATTCTTCCTTTGTCCCCATGACCTCCCGTGATTGGAACAAGCTCCCTGCGTCTATCTTCCCCAAAACCTACAATCTTCAGACTTTCAAGTCTAACCTCAACAGGCATCTTCTCAGTTCCCGCAGTTGAGTTTCCCCTTTATGCTTCTCCTTTTGTTTTTATTTTCTTCCTGGCTGCATGTGACTATTGGTCATTATAGGTCTTCGGTCCTTATGCACCCATTCCAAAAAAAAAAAAAAAAAAAAAAAACAGAGCTCAAAAAAATCTGGTGTGGCTTAACTTGCCTTTGGTAGTCAAAAGTTAAGGGACGTGCTGAAATTCCATATTTTTTTCTGTTTATATATATTTAGTTTCTGATGGTACTTAATCTAAGAGATAAATCTTCTTATTAAGTACAAGAGTAAAATGTGTTTCAAACAATTTTGCCGGCAAAATGAGAATATACATTTTAAAGAGACGCCAATATTTCTTTGAATTCAACGGAACTTCGAAATTAGGCATGTCTCTTTTGGCTAATTTTATTCAAAACTAGCTGCGGTAGGGTTGCCTCCGGCAACCCTACCACGCTAGCCCTGGCGGGCGGCGTCTCTGAATGATATTAGTAGCTCTCCCCGTAAGTGTTTGCGTCACTGGTGGTGGTCCTTTCTGCGTCCATCAACCCTACCAGTCTCGGACCACGTTCCACATTTACTCATTAGGGGTCGTCCACATATTACATAAAGACTTTTTTGACGATTTTCTAGTCCCCCTCCCTGTCACATTTAGTCATATACAAACAAACCCCCCTACAAATATTATGTCACAACACAGAACTACCCCCTCCCCCGAAAAAATTTCTTTTACAAAATTCATATCATTTTACCTTTTTTTTTCTTTTAGTAAATTTTCCCTCGTGACTCAAATAATCACTCCATTTTCCCCTGTTGTGAAAATCATTCGAACTTTTTTTTTTAAATTTTGAATTGTTATGTCACACTTAGAGAAACCCCCGGGTCCCCCATGCCACAATCGCCCTCCCCCCCTATCGCGATACGTAATATGTGGACGACCCCTAAGCGGCCTCGTGACATGTCATCCTAGTTGCTGAGAATCGGCAGTAACTTAATCGAAGATTCAGCTTTCCTGGCCGTTGCTATTTTATTTTCTTCTTTCTTCTATCCTTTATTGTTGCTTCTATTTTCTAATAACTTAATCGAGGATTCAACTTTATATATTTTTAAATTCATGTTGGATGAATTTTATTTGCTGCTCTTTCCCAGCTACCCGGCCCAGACCTCTCGGCAGGTCCCGGGTTTATCAAGTAGGAGTCATCCCCATTTTTAAGGCACTTAGGCCACCTCAAATTGGGCCCTTTGTGTCTCTGGGTTAAGATTTTCTCCCACTTTCCTACCCTAAGAGTACTTCGGCAATGTTCTATTATTTGCGGTAAGCCGACTTCTGGTTAAACTTCAGATCCGTAATTATTATTGTTTCTATTTTCGTGCTCCTTTTCTTTATATTTGCCCTCTCGATTCCTCAGGCCATTTAGTTGTCTATATATACCTGGTATATACTGTATGTGTAGATAAAAAAAAATTGATTGAGACCGATGGCTACCGAGGAAGTTCAACACGCTGATTCCTGATTCCTCGCCCTATGGTTCACCGCGCTTTGCATTATCTAACTGCAATGATTTGGGTGTCTATTGCTCTAAACAGTTGCCAGCCCCCCCCCCCCTCTCGGCATAGTTTATTGTTGCTTCATTTTAGCTCCCTGGGAGCCCTGGCAACACAGAATAGCAGTACCAAGATCCTTGCTGTTACTCAATGCCAAAGCACGGCACGGCGAAACCTCGGGTGGGTGGCTTGGAAGAATCAGCGTATTAGCCATCGGTACATATTTAATTAAAAAAATATATGTATATATGGACCCTGTTATGCAATGGTGTGTCAAAGACCAAACATCGAGTTTTGAGAAAATCAACAATAAAGTTTTTTGTTTACATTGGATTCTATATAATTTTTCTTGTCAATTGTGCAAGTAACATTTAATATAAATTTTTTTAGGACATATTTCATAAAAAATACTATTAATTAAAGCATTTGAAACAATATTCCGTGCTTAACTCAATTTTGAATTTTTTGGTCTTTGACACACCATTGCATAACAGGGTCCATATAGCCTAAAGATTAAAACCCTTAAATGGAAATGGGTGCCATGGTAACAAAATATATATATTAGAAATGGTTGCCATGGTAATGAAATATAAATATTTCAAAGAAAAGTATGTTAAAAAGACCTTAAATCCTAATTTTTTAGATAAAGAAAAAAAAAGATTTTTAATAAAAGTATATAAAAACACGCTCATAATCACATGGAAGGTTGTGCCAAAATTTCAAAGCAATCGGTCCAGTACTTTCGGAGATCATCGGCCACACACAAACGAACATTTACATTTTTATTTATATAGATTTTCTTTTTTCAAGTGCCAGGGGGTTTCTTACATAAATATTACAACTTCGAAGCTCCTTCCGTTGTTGAGATTTTTTCGCCACATTCACACACATCTACAGGCCATTTTAGTTGGTTCATTTTTTTTAGAATCAATGATCTACAACATGTCTATTTCCATTAAATCTGGATTTAAATATTTATATTCTGTTACCATGGCAACCATTTCTCGTATCTTTCTTATGAAGTACAAGAGTAAAGTGCGCTTAAAAAGATTTCAATGGCAAAATGAGAATATACATTTTAAAGAGCATCTTAAAAATAATTGATTTTTGAATTTTAGAGCTGAAAAAGTACATCTGTAAAGTACTAGTACTCTTTGGCCGATTTTGTTCAAAAGCTTCGTGTCACGTCCCAGGGGGGTGCCTAACTTAAATATAAAATTTCAACCTCCTAGCTCTTTTGGTTCTTGAGTTATTTTGTTAACAGACAGACCATGTCGTGAAAACCACTTTTTTGGATTCAGGGGCCTCAAAACATGTATCCATCAAAATTTCGACATGTATCCAATACTTTCTCTCTCTTTGTATATATATACCTATATTAACATATACATATAGGTAAGAGAAAGTAAAAAGAAAAAATATCGATTGACATTATTTTGCCAAATTTTGGAGCTTATGCGCGACCTGAAGATATTAAATGATCTAAGCCAAATTAAAATACAATGTTTTTAGGCTCTTTTTGAAGACGTTACAAACTATTACATTACTAATTAATAAATTAAAAAAATAATCTCAAAAATGAAGCTTTTTCATATTTTGTCAAAATTTAGGGCCTTTGCGCGGAAGTTGTCAACCGATTTTGATGATTTATTTTTTATTTTTTTTTTTGTCTATATAATTCGCAACTTTTTAAACTCATCCTTATATAGGCCTATATATATATCATATTTAAGAAAAAGAAATTAGAAAGTTAATTAGAAATTGATAAAAATTAATAATTAAAGAACAATTTTCCAACAATTTGAAACCCATCCAAACTAATGCTCGATCCATCTTCGAATCAGTGACGGTTTCAAATAGTTAAAAATCACTCTTTGATTCAACTTGTTAGATATTCGTTTTCTTTCTCTTTCTTTAAGTCAATGTGTCATCTTTGAAACGATAAAAAAAAAAAACTTATTATTTTCCTCAGCAATTATTAGCCCTTTCTTTTCTATTCCTCCAAGTGTAATAAATTAATTCTCCCCCGGTGAAACCCTTGCAGCTCTTCTCATGAATAGTTATATAGGTGGAGAATGTTCCATATATATATGTGCATGCATCTATCCCCTCTCTTTCTACTCCCTTATTGGCGTAGGAACGTAAATCTCACAAAGGGAAGGGGGAGGGAGGGAGATAAGCGCGGGGTGACGTCATGGATGCGATATCTCTCTACGGCGACGAAAATAAATTAATTCTGCCCGTTGTGCGGTTGTCACCCTGTATATATATATACGTAAAAAGAGAGAGAGAAAAGAGCAATCGAGGGAGAGTGACAAGAAAAGGACATCAAAGAAATTATCATGAAAATATGTGGGATTTACAAAGAATGAGAAATAAGTACTTTGAGTACTTGCTTTTCTCTCGCTCCCCCAAGTCAAAGAATATATTCTTTTTTTTTTTTATTTCTTAATTGTTAAGGGTACACAACAACCACTCTCTTACTTTACTTTTATTGCTTTTAGAATTTCTTCTTTCTCTTTTTTCAAAGATAATATGATCATTTTTTTTTTTTTTTTTAAATTTCAGAAGTTCTTTTGTATATGAAAAAAATCTTACCTTGACTGAAAAATTCAGCAAATACTGATAATTCTCTTTTAATATTCGTTCTTTTCTCAGCAGTAGTAGTGTGTGATTCCACAAGAAATGAGCCACTCAGTTCATAATAATTACACCCCATTAGTCGCGCTGCATCTGAGAGATGCATGCCAACTTCTTTTGTTTACCAATAGGATGGGCTAGGTGGTAGGTTCTCGAGGTTACTTGTATTCCTCAACCACGTTGTCGATGACATTTTAGTATGTTTCTGACTTTGATAGACTGCACTGTTTGATATATACCGGTTCATTTGTATCTAACTACTAAATTTGTAGGTATTTATCCAACCTATGTATTCCTATGGAGGTGCACACTGCTGCCGAAACAGAGCTGTCGGCAGCAGTGTGTGCAGGGTTTGCATGTTAATTTCGATTCAAAAGGGGGTAGGTACCCTTTGGAACTTTTTACACATTAAAAAAAAAATTTTTCAATTCTTATGAAATTTTGTATTTATTTCGAATTCTCTATTGTGTATAAAATATCCATATCTGAGGTTAAAATTTTGAAAAATAACCATATAATACAGTGTAGTTTATTTCAAGCAGTCAACATTTAAAATACACAGAGTCTATGAAAATTTTGAATTAATTGACTTTTTACTTTTTCTTACCTCTATATATGTTAATATAGGTATAGAGACAGAGAGAAAGTATTGGATTCATGTCAAAAATTCGATGTCGAGATTTTGATGAATCTTCACGTTTTGAGGTCCCCTGAATCCAAAAAAGTAGTTTTCGCGACATGGTCTGTCTGTCTGTCTGTGTGTGTGTGTCTGTGTGTCTGTGTGTCTGTGAACAAAATATCTCAAGAACGAAAAGAGCTAGGAGGTTGAAATTTTATATTTAAGTTAGGCACCCCCCCTGGGGCGTGATACGAACCTTTTGAACAAAAACGGCCAAAGAGTACTAATACTTTACTGATGCACTTTTTCAGTTTTTTTCGATTTTCTTTAAATTTGCTCCAATGATTTTTTTTTTTAATTCAAAAATCAATTATTTTTTAGATTCTCTTTAAAATGTATATTCTCATTTTGTCATTGAAATCTTCTGAAGGCCACTTTACTCTTGTACTTCCATAGAAAAGATAGGAGAAATGGTTGCCATGGTAACAAAATATAAATATTTTGCCCTACTTATAAATTTTACATCTTGAAAATCTAATGTACCTTACCGTCGGAAACTAAATACATGTTGACACAAAAAATCTGGTGTGACAAGCACAGTACACAACTTTCGATTACCGAAGGTAAGAGAAAGTTGTGTGCTGTGCGCCAGTCACACCAGATTTTTAATAATGCTTGGTGAAAGTAGGATTAAATTTTTGATAATCGCTAAAAATATAGAAATATATAAAAGTTTATTTGAAAAAAGATTTACAGAGGATCTTTATGCTTTTTAGTCTATTTAAATAAAATCGTTTAAAATGGATGATTCTGCGCACCTGCCGCTTTCTCTCTCTCTCTCTCTCTCCTGGCTTTAATGACAGAATGCGATCCGATGGAGCGAATGACACGTGATAGACTCCAATCGGATCTTAATCCGGCTCAACGCTTAATCTCTCTCTCCCATCGCTCACACCCACACACATCCTTTCTCTTTCTCACTCTCTATTGCCATTCATCTGGAAAATAATTAAAAATGAATACATCTTTTTACTAAAAATATACACAAAGATGACAGTGACATCTTAATATAAATCTGATGGGATTGAATTTTTTTAAATTAAATAAAAAAAAAAAATTCAAAAGATTTTGTGAATATATAGCAACCCTTAGCTATCAAATAGGGGGTCATTAATTATATATCGAATAGCGACAGGTAAAGACCACGCTTTTATTTTTCGTTATAATTTCTTTTTAAATATTTTGTCGGCATCTTAGACCATTTAGTCTTTAAATTGTACTTAATTATGGTTAATACGATATACCCAAGTATGTGATGAAAGTGATATTTATTTATTTATACCATTTGTTATGCAAATTTTTTAAATAAATATTCATCGGACTATCTGGAATCTGAGCCCAAGCCCCTTGGTTTTAAGTTTATAATTATCGACATTTCTATCTCTAAACCATTCACGGGCTTTTTAAATGTCTTTCTATTATTTAATGCAGTTTCTTTTAAATCTTATATAGCCTTTTTTATTATTTATATTAATATATATTTTCAATCAGATGGGGTCAATTTTTCATAAAATTTAGAAACTCTTAATATTATTTACCTTAAATTTTTTTAAACCCTTTTCGGCTACTGAGGCCATTTCGGGTTTTGACTTTAATGAATAAAATTTTTAATACAAAGTAGACTTAATTACTACTTAAGTATTACTAGGGACGTTTCACACGCTGATTAAGTTCGGGGCCCCCCGCTCCCTTAAATTAGGAGTGATTATTTTTCCAATTTTAGTAATATGTACGGTCGAAGCGAGTACATTGATTGTCTTTCTTATAATTTTATTTTTTTTTACATTATATTTCAAAAATTCTAAAATTAAAAATATAAATGTATAATAATTAAATGTTCAACTATCGCTTTAAAATTTATATGAGCCGAGAGAGTTTAAAGATAGTGACAATGTCAATATTGATAAGCTTAAATTCAAGCGGTGTGGGTTCAGATCCCACACAGTCCGATGAATGTTTATTTTTTTGGCTGCCAATTGGTATAAATATGCTTGGGTCTCATGTTTTATAATTAATAATAATTGTTTATAATGGACAAAATTATCGAAAAGATCAGAACAAATAGAGGTAACTCGAACTGAAGAGACAAGAATATAAAATATAATTAACACATATGTGTGAAAAGAAAAAGAGGATCTTTAAAGAAAAGTAGACTTAAATTGCATCACCTGTGTCTTATTCCCAAAAGCTTTGAATTTTACATTCCACTTTGTCTTAAAAAAAAAAAAAAAAGAAAATAAGAATTATTTTAAGTAATAAATTTCCTCCAACATGAGAGAAAGAAAAAAAAAAGCATTTCTTCTTTTTTATAATAGATTACAAACTTTATAAAAAAAAGGACAGGTATAAAAGTGCACTAAAGTAAATACCATAGCCATTAATAAAACATTTTATATATAAATTGTAAAATTAATGGGACAGAAGTGTCTGTCTGTCTGTCTTTCCCCAGAGAGAGTCTCTTGATTATAGGCTAATAAAATGCATAAGAGACAATATTTTTATTTTTCCTTCTTCTTCCTTCTTGGCTTTTCTAGAGAGCCATAAAAGGAGGCAAACTACTACTCCAAAGGAGCACCATACAATATAAATACATGAGAGAGACATCAAAATGGGGCTATATCACTTTTTATTTTAATATATCCTCCATTAAGTCAATAGTTTTGAATGTATGTTATAAATGTTGCCATCTTGCCTTTTAAAAAAAGAAATTTGCATGATGTTATGTCCGAAAAAAATGTATTTTTATTATTGGTATTATTGGCAAAAGAACAAGTGTGTGGGAGAGTTAAAATAAATGGCAAATTTATACTAGTATTAAGTAAAGTTTGAATTATGTAAAAGCTACAACCGAATAAGCACTGACTTCATGTTCCTTCCCCGGTGACACATATCATAGATTGATGTAAAACTCTTTGGAAGAAAAAATGGTCTAAAACAAGTCGTGTTTTTGGTAATTGAATAGGCCTATATATAGGTTTACCATAATTTATTGAGGTCAGATCCGGATAAAAAACTTTCGAGGTGTCTGGGAGTCTATGGAAAATGTTTTGAAAATTAGACACTAAAATCTGCATTTTTATCTATCCTGAGTCGTGAAAATATTATCAAACTTAGACTGATTTTTAAACTTTTTTAAATTCAAAAATCTGGTGGGACTGTCACACAGCACACAACTTTCTCTTGTCCTTCAGCGAGAGAAAGTTGTGTTCTGTGCTTGTCACACCAGATTTTTCGTGCCGACATATATTTAGTTTCCGCCGATTTATTAGAATTCAAGATGTAAAATTTTTAAGTATGGAAAAATATTTATATTTTGCTACCATGGCAACCATTTCTTCTATCCATCGTATGAAGTACAAGAGTAAAGTGGTTTTCAGAAATTTCAAAATGAGATTATACATTTTAAAGAGCATCTAATAAATAATTGATTTTTGAATTTTGATCAAAATTGTTTGTGCGAATTTTGAGAAAAAAAAAAAACACTGAAAAAGTACATATGTAAATTACTTTTTGGCTGATTTTAATAAAAAGCTTATTTTCACGCCCCTAGGGGGTGCCTAACTTAAATATAAAATTTCAACCTCCTAGCTTAATTCCTTCATCTTTTAAATTGAACACACACAGACAGACAGACAGACCATGTCGCGAAAACCACTCAAAACGTGAAGATCCATCAAAATCTCGACATCGAATTTTTGACATGAATCCAATACTTTCTCTCTCTATATATATGCATTTTAACATATACATATAGGTAAGAGAAAGTACAAATAAGTATTATGGAGTTATTAAATTAGAAATTAGTAAAATTCTCCAATGTGGCCACGTTTTCGGTTCATGTATTTAAAATCCGGACATTTCTCAGATCCGGACCCCTCATCGGACACATGTTCCAAATCCCTATATGGGTGATTCTTTTACAAACCGAACACTTTCTGACCGACATGTTTTTGATTTGGATGAAATTTTTTTTACGGGTTCTATAACGAAAAAAAAGATAGCCATCCGCGAGGATTTTCTTTTTTTCTTTAATATTTTGGGAAATATCGAGGGTCGAAAATGTGAAAATTTGATGATTTTCTGCTTAGACGCTCACTTTTAAAATTCATAACTCTGGTTCTATTTGAGCTAGAAAAAACTTTTTTTTACCCATTTTAAAGCTAAAAGAGTGAACTTTTAAGAAAAAAATTGTTCCACACAAAATTTATTAAAGATTTCACATTGTTATCAACAATTGAAATCTTTAAATCGATTTTTAACAATGGGGCCCCAACTGTATTGCATTTTTATTATAACCATCGCATTCTACGTCGAATTTTATACCGATAACGGTTTTTTTAATCGATGGAGAATCAATTAGTACTATTGAAAAAAAAATCCCGCCAAGTGCTCTCATGCGGTAAAATGACGTCATATCAAAAATAAGAAAAAAAGTCCGGGGGTATTGAACCACTCTTTCCAAAACTATATTTAGATTTAATGTAGCTTTTATGGTCAAGTAGCTATCCGTTGCACAAGTAGGGGCTATTTTTCGATATTTTTTTGCCTAAAAAATGATGTTTTTCGAGAAAAAAAATAATTTTGGAGTTAATTACTCGGGATCTTTTTACTTATTCTATTAGAGGTTTTCTTTCTGCACCAAATGACATCCCATTTAGTCTGATCTGATTAGCCGTTCGGAATCTACAGGGGTTTAAACTTTCAAATTAGAATTTACCGCAGCACGGTAAAATAAAATGGTAGGAAAATAATAAATGGTGAAATCTTTAGCTGAAAACTCATTCTTTCCTAACCGTATATCTCCCATAATTATACCTCCTTAAGACAGAGGAGCTATTCAGCCGATAAACTTTTTCGTGCAAAGATTTTTTTTCTTTGCCCTAGAGCATGAACGAAAAAAGTTTATCGGCTTGAATAACTTCTCTGTCTTAAGAGATATAATTATGGGAAATATACGGTTAGGAAAGCATGAGTTTTCAGCTAAAGATTTCACCATTTATTATTTTCTCCTACCATTTTATTTTTTACCGTGCTGCGGTAAATTCTAATTTGAAAGTTTAAAACCCCGCAGATCCGAACGGCTATGTCAGTCAGAACTAAATGGGGTCATTTGCTGCAGAAAGAAAACCTCTAATAAGATAAGTAAAAAAGATCCCGAGTAATTAACTCCAAAATTCGGTTTTTTTCTCGAAAAACATCATTTTTTAGGCAAAAAATATCGAAAAATAGCCCACTTGTGCAAGCGGATAGCTACGTGACCAATAAAAGCTACATTAAATCTAAATATAGTTTTGGAAAAGAGTGGTTCAATGCCCCCGGACTTTTTTTTTTATTATTTTTGATATGACGTCATTTTACCGCATGAGAGCACTTGGCGGGATTTTTTTCAATAGTACTAATTGATTCTCCATCGATTAAAACCGTTATCGGTATAAAATTTGACGTAGAAGCGATGGTTATAATAAAATGCAATACAGTTAGCCCCATCGTTAAAACGATTTAAAGTCGACTTCAATTGTTCGATAACTAATGCGAAATCTTTAATAAATTTTGGTGGAACAATTTTGTTTCTTAAAGTTCACTCTTTTTAGCTTAAAATGGTAAAAAAAATTTTTTCGAGCTCAAATAGAACCAGAGTTATGAATTTTAAAAAGTGGAGCGTCTAAGCAGAAAATCATCAAATTTTCACATTTTCTACCCTCGATATTTCCCAAAATATTAAAGAAAAAAGAAAATCCTCGCGGATGGCTATCTTTTTTTTCGTTATAGAACCCGTAAAAAAAATTTCAGCCAAATCAAAAACATGTCGGTCAGAAAGTGTTCGGTTTGTAAAAGAATCACCCATATATAGGCCTACGTATACAGTCTATGCAGCTAGCTAAATAAAAAACGTTTCGGGTGCAATTTATTTACCCATCTTAATCATCAATTCTAGTTAGGAGAGTCCTGAGTAATACCACATATCTGTCGCCATATTTAATGATCTCGGCGATTGCCTTCTCCTACTTCTCCATTTAATGAATAGAATTAATTTTTTATTTTATTTTATAAGAGCGATTAAAATTTTAACGCTAAATTTCTTCCTCTATTATATTTTTTTGTTTTCGGTGAGGGGAGGTTTTGAACCTTTATTTCCCTACGGGCTTCGGTCCTGCTATATACAATTTTATATTGCTAGTATTGGCAGTTTAATAAAATTAAACCGGTACCAAATAAACTATCTACACTCAGATGTTTTCAAATCAAAAGGACATAAAAATTTTTATTAAAAACAATATTGCTTAAAAATAAATATTTCATCACTATAAATTAATTATAAGAACAACCCCTGGTGGTATATTTCAATTTAATATTTAGTAAATTTTACTATTGATATGTATTTCGACAACTTAACGTGTCATCATCAGACGCTTTACAAATAGTAAAAGTAGTAATTTAATTTACATAAATTGAAATATATCATCAAGTTTTTACCTATTAATTAATTTATATTGATTAATCTTTATCTTCTCGAATATTTTTTAATTCAATCCTCCCGGATCAAATTAATCTTATACCTTAGTTTATTAATTTTTGTATAGGTAATGATCATTAGATTTTTTTTTCGTTTCCTCGTTACTTCATGATATTTAACTCTTGATATATTAAAAAATTTTGTTGACTTTAAAATGGAAATACTATAAATCAATATGATGTTTATGATATTAAATGTGTTTGTTAATGAGAATAGCCTCTATCGGAGGGATAGATGTTACGATCAGCAGGGATCAGTTGCCCCTCTGCGTGCAGATGATGGATCGCTGCTATAATCAGCCTAAAGACCTTTGACCTGAACCTAATCCAAAAGGGACTTTGCCTCTCCCCTCTCTCTCTTATATGCTCTCACTTCCCGAAAAAATTTCAATAAGATTAAAAGTCTTATGAATTATGCGAATTCATTTATTTTGTTAGGTATTAAAAATTATTACTCAATTTTGAAATTAAAGAAAAGTGGAAAATTTTAGGAAGGATAGCAAAACAAATTCAGCCAGGAAGAAATGAAGAGGGAGACAGACAAAAGATCAATTTCAAATTTGTGTACTATTGATGAGGTTGCACTAATTTTTCAATTTTTGAGGATGTATTATATTCATGAATTGCAGGATTTTTGAGCTTATTTTGTTAAATTTGCCAATTTTAGGTCCAATACATAATCTATCTATTAATTACACTAGACAACAAAAATGACATTTTAAAAGTTTCCTTCATGAGTTAATTCTTATTAATTGGATTGACAAAAACAAATATGTTAAAGAAAAATCTTTATTTGGTCTAGTTTGAGAGATTGAGAATAAAATTTTCATTGAAAATATGCTCTAAAACAGCACGTATTATAAATTTTCAATATTTTTTTAAGGAGTTATCCTTAAAAATATGCAGATTATTAAAATAGATAGAAATATTCAAGTTTCAGCCCCCACTCGGGGGTTATTGAGGGGGGCCACAACCCTTTAATCGTTAAGAAAAACTTTTTAGTTTTTTAGCTTTGGACACCCTTAATACAATGTTTACCTGAATACAATGATTTTATGATATTCTATAGTTCTTAGCTTTCCAAAAATTATTCATTCGTGAAAAACTCTTGTTAATTAATGAAATTTTACGGTAAACTAACAGTTATCAGTCTTGTAAAAAAAAAAAAAAAAAAATTTTGATGCTTATTTTTTAGTCGCTTTGCTCTCTCTCCGACTGTAGTGCCAGTGCTCATAGAAATAAACTTATGACTATTTATATATATTTAACTTTTTCTCAGGATTCGCAGGGACTTTGCAGCCAGGAGATTAAATAAAAAAAAATCTTTTATTTAATAATAAATTAAATTTTCGTTGAAGAAGGAGTGGGTGTATATAAATTAATAAGGAAAGAAGGGACCAGAAAAAAAAAAAAAAAAAAAAAAAATTTATTTTTTTTTTTTTTATATTCTTTTTTTTTCTTCGGGGCGGATGCTCGCCCCCCCCTCTGGAGGTTGAAAAAAAAAAGACATGCCATCAGACGAAGATTCACTCAAAAACATTGTCAGGAGTAGCCAAGGGGGGGTATAAGATAAAGGAAAATAACATTTGTTTTGATGAAGGAAGGAAGAAAGACCGAAAAATAAAAAAAAGTATATGAAATAAATAAAAACAAATTTAATTTTTCTTTATTGTTTTTTTGGTAGCTGGATACCCTCACTACTCAATAAATTAAATTAAAAATTTTTTATTTAATCTCCTGGCTGCAAAGTCCTTGCGAATCCTTAGTAAATCTCCACAGTCACTAAACATCAATTTAACTTTTTGTTAATAATTTCGTTAATACTTAACAGATTTTCATGAAAGAAAGATTTTTGAAAAAGCTAAAGAACTATATATAGAATATCGTAAATATATTTTTGCATTTAGGGATCGTAAAAATTGTATTAGGGGGGTGTCCAAAGCTTAAAAAAATTGAAACAATTCGATTTTCTAAACTTGAAGTATTTTGAGACACGTCTAAATGCCCTCTGAATGGGCTGAAACTTAAATATTTTTTTGTATTTTAACTATCTGTATATTTTTAAGGGGTGACGCCTTAAAATAATCTTGAAAATTCCTAATAGGAGCATATTTTCTATGAAAATTTTATTCCCTCTCATATATCTAATCTAAAACAAGCCAATAGGGCAAAATAGATGATATTTTCGGGAAGCAGCTCATATCCATATTTTCAAAAATAGTTCTTAATATCACCGAAACAAAATCACTGTTGTCCAGTGTTATTACTAATTCTTCTTAATTCAAAAAAAGTATTCTTTATCCATCTTTCTGGATATACAAAGTTGTACGCATATTCGCAAGTTTTCTAAAGCACAAAAAAAAAAAAAAAATAATAATAATAATAATAATAATAATAATAAAATAAAGAGGAGAGATAAGCAAAATTCACTCACTCTCCCCCTTCCTCCCTTTTGCTTGGATAATTAAGACCAAAAACAACTTTTTTTTAGGGAAGAAAGTTTCGTTTTTGTTTATTTACGAGGGAGAAAATGTTCATAAACATAAATATAACACATTCCCTCGCTCTCTCTTTGATCAGATAAAATATTATATATTTATTTATATAAATATCTAAGAATGGTTGTTGAGATAAGATCCCCTACCTTAAAGTTTTTTTTTTTTTATTAATTAAATTTTGCAAAATTATTATAAAATGTAGAATTTTTTTTCTTAAATTCATTCTCTCTCTGGCCTTGTTAGCCATGGGGTATAAATTTTTCTTACATTGTTATGATGAATTCAGGAGACGTAAGAATGAATATATTGTAAGATTTTTCATTATTGCAGGTGTACAACAAAAAGAATAAAGATAATTTCATTTTTTGAAGAAATCAGAGACAAATGACTGACTAGTGGTCAAAAATAAAAATTTTCATTAAAAAACAAAGTGTATCTTTTTTTTTTGCCCGTACACTTGGAATAAGAAAAAAAATTTCCAATATATAGTGTTACATTTTTACTTACTTTTTTAACCATACTGGTTTTACAAAAACACATTATAAACACATATAATACATACAACCTCAATTTGTTAACACTTCTATTAGCTAAGATTAAGATGATAGCGATGGTGTGATCGAAATTTTGTTTGGATCTTGAAAAAAAAGAAAAAAATCTGGTGTGACTGGTCGCATTACCTTCGGTAATCGAAAGTTGTGTCTGTGCTTCTCACACCAGCTTTTTTTGTGTCGAGATATATTTAGTTTCCACCGATATATTAAAATTTAAGATCTAAAATTCATAAACATGGGAAAATTTGTATTTTTTGTTTTTCCTTTCCTATGAAGTACAAGAGTAAAGTGTGCTTCAAACAATTTTGAGAGAAAAATGAGAATATACATTTGAAAGAGCATCTAAAAAATAATTGATTTTTGAATTTTAATCAAAATTGTCAGAGCGAATTTTCAGAACAACGAAAAAGTACATTAGTACTTTTTGGGCCATTTTGTTCAAAAGCTTCGTTTCACTTCCCAGGGGGTATCTAACTTAAATATAAAATTTCAACCTCATAGGTCATTTGGTTCTTGAGATACTTTGTTCACAGACACACAGACAAACAGACCATGTCGTGTAAATCACTTTTTACTTTCTCTTATTTTGGATTCAGTGAACCTCAAAACGTGTATCCAACACTTTCTCTCTATATATATTAACATATATAGAGGTAAGAGACCAAGTACAAAATTTGGAGCACACATTTCATTTTCTTCTTTCCTAACAAATTTAATCCATTATTTTGCGAAAAAATTAATTTTGCGTCCCCACTAAAGAACGTGTAAAGAAGAGAGAATACTTTATTTTCATCTCATTGTATTGTCCAGAGAAGAGAAAAGAGAAAACGGAGGATGAAAGCAGATTGGCACATTGTAGATATAATACATACAACCTCAATTTGTTAACACTTCTATTAGCTAAGATTAAGATGATAGCGATGGTGTGATCGAAATTTTGTTTGGATCTTGAAAAAAAAGAAAAAAATCTGGTGTGACTGGTCGCATTACCTTCGGTAATCGAAAGTTGTGTCTGTGCTTCTCACACCAGCTTTTTTTGTGTCGAGATATATTTAGTTTCCACCGATATATTAAAATTTAAGATCTAAAATTCATAAACATGGGAAAATTTGTATTTTTTGTTACCATGGCATTCTCCTTTCCTATGAAGTACAAGAGTAAAGTGTGCTTCAAACTATTTTGAGAGAAAAATGAGAATATACATTTGAAAGAGCATCTAAAAAATAATTGATTTTTGAATTTTAATCAAAATTGTCAGAGCGAATTTTCAGAACAACGAAAAAGTACATTAGTACTTTTTGGGCCATTTTGTTCAAAAGCTTCGTTTCACTTCCCAGGGGGTATCTAACTTAAATATAAAATTTCAACCTCATAGGTCATTTGGTTCTTGAGATACTTTGTTCACAGACACACAGACAGACAGACCATGTCGTGTAAATCACTTTTTACTTTCTCTTATTTTGGATTCAGTGAACCTCAAAACGTGTATCCAACACTTTCTCTCTCTATATATTAACATATATAGAGGTAAGAGAAAGTAAAAATTTGGGGCATAATTTCATTTTCTTCTTTCCTAACAAATTTAATCATTATTTTGCGAAAAAATTAATTTTGCGTCCCCACTAAAGAACGTGTAAAGAAGAGAGAATACTTTATTTTCATCTCATTGTATTGTCCAGAGAAGAGAAAAGAGAAAACGGAGGATGAAAGCAGATTGGCACATCAGAGAGAGAGAGAGAGAAAAAGACAAATCAGCCCTGGTAACTGGATTGAGGGAATAGGGACAATAAGGTCACAAAGACCCATCGGAGATTAAGGCTCAAACAGAAAAAAAGAGAGTGAAATTATCTAGATATCAATCGTTCATGTTAAGAGAGTCTCACAATCAATTGATGAACAATGTGGCAGAAATTTAAAAAAAAAAGCTAATTTTTTTTATGTTATTAATCACTATCACATACATATAAAATAAAATTTTGAAGCAGATCTGACTCAGGGATATCGTGTTATTTAATTTTTTTTTAATTGAAATTTAACATGCAGTCTATGGGGAATGTCGACAAAACGCACACATATCGAATTATATAGCCACTCCTGCAGTAGATACAAAAACAAAAAACTTACATTTTATCAATTCACTTCCGTAGAATATGTTAAAAATAAAATCAAAAGTTTCTGACGGGGGCTTTTAAAGATATATTATCAAGAAAGTCAAAAAATTCCCGAAAATGACAGTCGGCCATATTTAAAAATAAGGAAGTCACGAGACTCAGACCAGTGTGGCAACGTTGCATAAAATAATAATACTCATTTCTCGCTGTCAGTTACATTTTTTTTCCCGATTTTACGATATTTTTTCTCGCAAATCTTCCATTGTATTATACCCTAGTATTAAACAAAATAAAATTGAAGGCTTTTAAGATTTAAAATAAACAGCTGATAAATGTAATGTTGCCAGATCTATATTATGCAAAGAAATACCTGAGTCAAAAGTCATTCATTTATTATTTTTGGTAATTAAATTATTAATTGAATACAATTATAAACTAAGATAGGTCCCGACTAAATTATAATAAAGAATTTTGGCATTCAAATTTTTAATTTTATTAAAAAAAAAATTTAGATTCTAATACGACTTACGGGGCACTATCCGAACAAATTTAATCTTCACTTATCTAATTATTTTATCATAAATTCCACTTTTCTACTTCCAAGAGAAAGAGCTCAAGATAAATAGAAAATAAACATTTTGGTCACATTCGTATAAAACCCAGCATCAGAAAAGCTTTCTACTTTTTCTTTTCTAATAAAAATAGAAAGAAGAGATTATCCTGCTATTTGTGGCCGAATAACAAAAAAAATGAAATAATCATATTCTAAATAGGACCTAAGAGGGTTTTTGTGTAATATTTGAAATTGAATACGATCAAAAAAATAAAATATCTATATACTACACCCGCGATGGGCCGCGTACCTGGCTGGGACTCCCGAATTTGTTTATTTTTTATTTATTATATTTAGCAATTTTGTTATTACAATTTTAATAAAATCATAAACGTATTTATACTTTAAAATAAGATACGATAAATATTTTTGTGTGTGTACCTCCTAAATAGTGTATGTTACATAAATGGCAAAATTTTTTTATGTTCAACAATAAAAGTTAATAACAAAAAATTCGCTGATAGAGAAGCTCTGCTGACCTAGTTCTATTCAAGAGAACCAATTAGAAATAAAAAAGACACTAAAAGAATAATCGCTTTTTTATTACTATGAAAAAAAAATTCAAAAATTTATTGTGTTATAAAAATAAGGTGAGAAATAATTGCTAATTAGTGGGACGTCATTTAATAAAAAAAATTATATTTTTATACAGAAAAGATAAAATGCTAAACATTCGTCAAAATAAAGATGCCTGGACTAATTATCCAGCCAGAATTTTATAAGAATAAATTTCTGTTCACAACACTTTTGAATGCTTCTTCAGTTGACTATTAAATTAAAAAAGAAACCACTATTCCTTACGCTAGGCAACCGAATTCTCTGAAGTGTATTTGGTTGCGTTTCTATTCTTGCAGGGGTTCCCATGAAATCATGTTTTTTTATTCACTTATTCGTTTTGATTTTTATAATTTTTTCTTCTGAAGACCACTTTACTCTTGTACTTCATAGGATGGATAGGAGAAATAGTTGCCATGGTAACAAAATGTAAATAAATTTGACATCTTGAATTCTAATATATCGGCGGAAACTAAATATATATTTCAACACAAAAAATAATTTTGATGGTTAAAATTTCAATAAAAAAATCATTTTCATGAAATATTTTTCCTGAAGGGGCCCGGGCCCTTTAAGATCAAAGCAAGTTTGATTGTATTTTTCACATCTCAGGATAGCTAAAAACGTAGATTTAAGTGTCTAATTTTCAAAAAATTGTCCATTCTCCCAGACTCCCCCCCCCCCGGAAGTCGTCTGCCCGGATCTGGCCTGTATAAATTATAACCCTTTGTTTAGGAAATTTTGAAAAAAATTTAAATAACTTTTTTACTTTCTCTTACGTATGTAGGCCTATATATATTTAATATATATAGAGAGAGAAAGTATTGGATTCATGTCAAAAATTTGATGGATATACACGTTTTGAGGTCCCCTGAATCCAAAAAAGTGGTTTTCGCGACATGGTCTGTCTGTGTGTTTGTGAACAAAATATCTCAATAACGGAAAGAGCTAGGAGGTTGAAATTTTATATTTAAGTTAGACACCCCCATAGGACTTAACACGAAGCTTTTGAACAAAATCGACCAAAAAGTACTAGTACTTTACTGATGTACTTTTTCAGTTTTTTTAGATTATCTCTAAATTTGCTCCAACGATTTTTTTTATATTCAAAAATCAATTATTTTTTAGATTCTCTTTCAAATGTATATTCTCATTTTGTGATTGAAATCTTCTGAAGACCCCTTTACTCTTGCACTCCATAGGAAAGATAGGAGAAATGGTTGCCATGGTATCAAAATATAAATATTTTGCCATACTTATAAATTTTACACCTTGAAAATCGAATGTACCGTACTGTCGGAAACTAAATATATGTCGACACAAAAAATCTGGTGTGACAAGCACAGAATACAACTTTAGATTAGTCACACCAGATTTTTATTTAAATAAATATTGTAAGCTATATATAACTGTTTCAAAAATTGTGCCAAAAACTGTGTAAAAAGTTGTTGACATGAAGATCACAATTGCCTTTTACATACTAAAAAAGAACTTTAAGGGCGGGGGGGGGGGCCTCAAGTCTGTCTGCGGCCTTGGGTGGGACAAGCACAGATTACAACTTTCGATTACCGAAGATAAGAGAAAGTTGAGGTCTGTGCGACAGTCACACCAGATTTTTTTTATTGGAAAGGTTTTCCCATTTGGTTACATAAAATTCTGATATTTAAGACTCATCTTTTATTTTATTTTTCCTATTCGCTTTCTCAAATATTGACTTTTTTTTTTAATCTAATAAATAATAATATTTCATTCATTCATTTATTTATTTAAATATTAATTCGAACCAATTATCGCACATTTTCAAATACCTTTTATGTTTGCACAAATATTAAAGTTTATTAGCGTAGGAATTTCATTGTTAATACAAAGCAATAAAATAGATTCCAATACTGAATAAATATTAATAATATTAGAGTCAACATGAAAGAGAGAGTCACAAATTTTAATGTAATACACGAGATAGAAAGAGAATTTTACGAGTAATTTAAGTTCAAACGTATATAAATAAATATTAAAAAACTCTGAGCGGGGATAAAGCTCTTGTTTCATGATCACGGTCAGGAGTTCGCTTCCCGTTCAACGCGATGAAAAATTTTCTATTACTAAATTATTTTGGCTAGTAAGAAAATTCTAAATCGCCTCAGATGTAAAAAAAATCTGATGTGACTGGTCGCACCAGATTGTTTTGTGTCGCGATATATTTAGTTTTCACCGATATATTAGAATTTAAGATTTTTTTTTAAAATCACTCACACTTTTTCTCATTCACACTCACACTCACACACATTCACACAGTCTTTTCGGCAACTCAGGCCATATAAGATTTTTAACGATTTGGTATCCAAATGGCTTAAATAATTATTAGCTAAAATTGCTTCAGGGTCCCACGCAGTTTCCTTGAGGTATGGATCTCTGTTTCATGTTGGCAGGGCGAGAACGAGGATAATGGAGAGATCTCCCATATTCAACATGATTGTTGAATATACTAGAAGGGAGGCCTCTTCATGATTTCCATTATTTGAATTGTATTTTGTATTGTATTATCAATTTTATTTTTTCTTGTTATCATATGTATAATTTATAATTTTATTTCAAATTGTGAAAAATTATTTGTTCCCAATTCACTCTGCAATGGAAATTTTCTGTTGAGTGAATGTAATGTTTTTACTAAATAAATAAAATCATCGGAATACCTCGGGTCCGAACCCGCAACCCTTGGTATATAAGGCAGGCACGGATTCAAGATGTAAAATTTATAAACATGGGAAAATATTTATATTTTGTAACCATGGCAACCATTTCTCCCATTTTTCCTATGAAGTACAAGAGTAAAGTGTGCTTCAAACAATTTTGAGACCAAAATGAGAATATACATTTTAAAGAGCATGTAAAAAATAATTGATTTTTTAATTTTAATCAAAATCGATAGAGATTGAGAAAATGCATAAAAAAACTGAAAAAGTACATCAGTAAAGTATTAGTACTCTTTATCCGATTTTGTTCAAAAGCTTCGTGTCACGTGCCAGAGGGGTGCCTAACTTAAATATAAAATTTCAACCTCTTACCTCTTTTCGTCCTTCAGATATTTTGTTCACAGACACACAGACTATTTTGCGAAAACCACTTTTTTGGATTCAGGGGACCTCAAAACGTGTATATCCATCAAAATATCGACATCGAATTTTGACATTAAACCAATACTTTCTCTCTCTATATATTAATCTATATAGAGGTAAGAGAAAGTAAAAAGCAGCGATCTAGTCTGTTTATAACTTCTCTTCTGGGATATAAAATCTAAAGTATAACGATAGAAATAAACATGAATTATTCCATCCCTAACTCCCAGGTTAGCACTACTTAACAAGTAGTATTAAATATTATGTTTAATACTATTAAATATTAACTTATTTGAACACTTCTTCATAAAAAGTTTCGCAACCTTGTTGCCTATTTCTCATTTACATTTATATTCTTTGACGGTTTTTTAATCATTCCTACTAGAGATATAATTTCATTCAAGTTGTAATAAAAAAAAATATTTCCTCGTCTTCTTCTCTTCCTTCAAGCAATTAATTGAAGCTATCATTTAATTTATGAGAGTCATCAAAAAAATTACCTGGAATTTTACATCTATCTTTGTCTGTTTGTGTGTGTGATTGCGTGTCTGTGTGTGTGTGTGTGGTCTGAATCTGAAATTACCTCCCCCATTTTGATATAAGCAAAAGCAGCCATACAACCTGTTTATATTTTCTATTTCCAAGGTGAAGCGAATGAATGAATGAGATATAAAGAAAGAGAGAGAGAGAGAGAGAGAGGGAATTCTCGAAATTCCATAAACAAGACATCAAAATTATTAAAGTCATTAATGTCACTTGAGGGTGGATGGAGGAGGTGATTCTCTCTCCTTTTCTCTCTCTTAATGGAACTAATATGAATCCAATGCCAATTGAAAGGACAACAACCAAAAAGAGAGAGGAAATAAAAAAGAAAGAGAGAGAATTAAAATGCGACTAAAGTTTTTTGAATCTCAACAAAGTTATAAAATTTACGAAAAGTAATTTAAAATTAATGCAACTTTTTTTTTATTAAATTAATATTTGGTTTGGTTGATACAATTTTTCAATAATAATTTAGTTATCGTTGATTTCGACAACCATCTATTTATTTATTTATTTATTTATTTACCAAAACTGTCCTACAGCTGTAAACCATTTACAGGACAGTGAACACATTCAATTTTACAAACAAGAACAAGAACATGCACTAGATCATGAGACGGGCTTATTTATTCTCCTATCTATCCTATGAAGTACAAGAGTAAAGTGTGCTTCAAACAATTTCAATGGCAAAATGAGAATATACGTTTTAAAGAACATCTAATAAATAGTTAACCAAAAAATTTCTAAATTGATTTTTGAATTTTAATCAAAATCGTTAGAGCGAATATTGAGAAAATCGAAAAAAACTGAAAAAGGACATCAGAAAAGTACTTTACTAGTACTCTTTGGTCGATTTTGCTCAAAAGCTTCGTGCCACGTTCTAGGGGGTGCCTAACTTAAATATAAAATTTCAAGTTCCTAGCTCTTTTCCTTCTTGAGATATTTTGTTCCCAGACAGACCATGTAGCGAAAACCATTTTTTTGGATTCTGGGGCCTCAAAACGTGTATTTCCGTCAAAATCTCGACGTCGAATTTTTGACATGAAACCAATACTTTCTCTCTATATATATTAACATATATAGAGGTAAGAAAAAGTAAAAAATCAGACTAGGTTTTGCATGCTGCGCAAAAGTTACAAAGGGCCGCAGGTTGCCGACCCCTGCCCCAGGTCATTTATTTCAAAAGTCTTATTAATTATAAAATTAAATCTTGATACGTACTTTATTACTTTCTCTTACCTCTATATATGTTAATATTTTGAGAGAGAAAGTATGGAATTCATGTCAAAAATTCAGATTTTGATGGATATGGGTGATTCTTTTACAAACCGAACACTTTCTGACCGACATGTTTTTGATTTGGCTGAAATTTTTTTTACGGGTTCTATATCGAAAAAAAAGATAGCCATCCGCGAGGATTTTCTTTTTTCTTTAATATTTTAAACATTTGGGGCCCCATTGTTAAAAATCGATTTAAAGATTTCAATTGTTGATAACAATGTGAAATCTATAATAAATTTTGATGGAATAATTTTTTTCTTAAAGTTCACTCTTTTAGCTTTAAAATGGTAAAAAAAGTTTTTTTCTAGCTCAAATAGAACCAGAGTTATGAATTTTTAAAAGTGAGCGTCTAAGCAGAAAATCATCAAATTTTCACATTTTCGACCCTCTCTATTTCCCAAAATATTAAAGAAAAAAGAAAATCCTCGCGGATGGCAATCTTTTTTTTCGATATAGAACCCGTAAAAAAAATTTCAGCCAAATCAAAAACATGTCGGTCAGAAAGTGTTCGGTTTGTAAAAGAATCACCCATATACATGTTTTGAGGTCCCCTGAATCCAAAAAAGTGGTTTCCGCGACATGGTTTCTCTATGTGGAGGTGTCTGTGTCTCAAAATATCTCAATAACCAAAAGAGCTATGAGGTTGAAATTTTATATTTAAGTAAGATACCCCCTCCCCTGGGTCCAATGACAGGAAAAAATAATTATAATGAAAGTATGAGAGGCTGTGTAAACACCTCTGATATATTTTAACCATAAAATAAATATTAAATTTAATGAGAAAATGAAATTATTCTTCACCACCCGTCAGAACGAGAGAGATATTTTAATATTATAAAAAAATATCTAAATCTTAATAACTGTCCAATTATTTTTATTAATTATTAATTATTATTATTTGTTCTTATCCATAAATTATCCCCCCCCCTCTTCCAACTCTCTCAAATATACGCATATTTTAGAGGCTGCTTATTAAATTTTCATATTTGAAAACAATACAGTGAGTGAGTGAAGTGATGGACATGATCATGTTTTTCTGGCCTTGATATTTATCAAAGTCAATTCAATTTTCTCTCTCATCGTTGAATTATTTAATGAAAATTAATTTTCAATTAACACCGTCGATAATAATAGGGCAAAAAATTTATTACCGCTCTCTCTCTCATTTATTTGGCCTTCGCGTTTAATTTACGAGGATTTTCACTCGAATACTGAATAAGAAGAAACCATAAATAATCAAGAAATATCCTATTAATTTGATATATTATTATTATTATATATATTTAGAAATTCGCGTTTTGTATATTAATTTTCAATTAAAACTTTTCTAGAAAATAAATACAAGATTGTTATCTGTTAGAAATATTTCATAAATAACAGTGTTTGTGTTTTATTGATGAATAATTTTGGAGAAAATAAATTAGATTTTTACTTTCTCTTACCTCTATATATGTTAATATATATAGAGAGAAAGTATTGGATTCATGTCAAAAATTCGATGTCGAGATTTTGATGGATATACACGTTTTGAGGTCCCCTAAATCCAAAAAAGTGGTTTTCGCGACATGGTCTGTCTGTCTGTCTGTGTTCAATTTTAAGCATGAAGGAATTGAGCTAAGAGGTTGAAATTTTATATTTAAGTTAGTCACCCACCTAGGGGGTGAAAATAAGCTTTTGATCAAAATTGGCCAAAAAGTACTAGTACTTTACTGATGTAGTTTTTCAGTTTTTTTCGATTTTCTCAAAATTCGCTCCAACGATTTTGATTAAAATTCTAAAATCTATTATTGTTTAGATGCTCTTTAAAATGTATATTCTCATTTTGCCATTGAAATCTTCTGAAGACCACTTTACTCTTGTACTTCATAGGATGGACAGGATAACTGGTTGGCACAGTACATTCATTTGTTAATGGGCCAAATGTACTCTAACACCCGAGATCTCCAGCCCGACAAATTTTATTTTCTACACTCTATCTAATGTTGTAACATAACATGTACATAACTAGAAGAAAAATAAATAAATAAAATTAATTATCAAAAAAATAGATTAAGAAAAATCATTTTTTTTTTTCATTTAAAAAATATTCTTATTAATATTAGAAATTTTTAAACTGGACTATAGCTCTAATTATTATGATTTGTTATTATCAAGCAAATGAGATTTTTCTGTTATAGCTCAGCTAAATTAATGAACGTTGTTTATTTAGCCTGGCTGACGTTAAGAGGCTCGTTATCAATAATCATCCCCCGTGGGGGGAGTGAGAGGATAACTGCCAGGTAAATTTATTCCGTTAATAGCGTAGCAAATTGGCTGCCAACGGGCCCATAACGGAGTTAACCGGGGTGTTGGTTGGTGGAGGGTATCAAGTTGCCAGGGAAAAATTGCCAACCTTAAAATCTAGGTCAACAACAACCCACAACATTAAAACTATGCTACGTGTTTATAAGATTAATAAGCAAATTATCGGGATGTAAAATAAAGAAGTGGCCAACATCATCAGCATTAAAATTTAATAACATTTGAACTATTAGGAAAATAAATTCAATAAAATAACCTGTAGCCGACTTATGCAGGCTATGGACTTTTTTAACTTTAAATTCATTTTGATCATTGAATATAAAATTATGTTACAGTTTCTATCTTTCGTCTTTAATTTCCATATTTGCTATTTTTCTGCATTCTCCTTTTTGTAGAGAATGTTGAACTCAATGACTCATGGTTAATACACGTATTGAAATGGAAATACTACTTTTAAATTGATGAAAAAGTAAAAAATGGCATCTATTTATTCAGGTCCACTACTCTGACGTTTCGGTCTTGGTCAAGACCATCTTCAGAACAATATAACACAAATACAATAAGATTTAAACTTTTGACCGTTTCAAAGGTTTTATTAATTAAAAATTAACACTTGATACGTATTTAGACAATTCCTTGTCATCGTCAGAAGTATTAGAATGTACGCATGCACATGTATGCATACCATATCGGCATACTCACCATGTATAAAAATGCCGCACTTAGACATACCATATCGGTATACTCAGCATGTGTAAATACGTGCGAGATGTTTAAACATACAGTACAGTATACTTGGCCAATAAATCACAATGTCAGTTGAAAACATTCAATGTCAACAACAACACACTACAATCGTTAAATTCTCATAGCGATCGGTGTAATACCAACAGCTGTTTCTCTGGACTCATTAAAAATTGGACACATGTTATATAGAATTTTTTATTCTATTGCACCTCCCCCTAAAATATTTACCGGTACCTTTCTTCCTGAAACACCATGTGTAGCTGTGAAGATGTTCTAGACCAAGACTGTAACGTCAGCATAGTGGTCCTGAATAAATTGAAATAATCTTCTTCTTCTTCTCTCCTCGCCTTGTCCCGCGATGCGGAGTCGTCGGCGGACTTCAGTCTTTCCCTCCAACCCTATCATACGTTTTTACGACCGGAAGAAATAGGAGAGGCCGGCCTGTCGCACGGTCTGACGCCTGTTGAAAAGAGGAAGGAAGAGACAGACATTTAAAGAACTGTCTGTCCCAGCTCGAGCAGGTCGTGGTCGCCATCCACGTACCCACAATATATGGGCCCCTGAGCAAAATAAATTGAAATAATAAATAACTTTATTCTTTTTCATCAATTCTTCATCCAGCTATACGACCGTAAATTCCAGATCTTGTAATAATACTTCAAATACACATTTAAGTGGATCGCATTTCATTGTAATATATTTTTATAGAATAATTACAACAGAGTAAAATGGAAAAATAGCAACAGTTATGATACTCACTTGCTGAATACATTACTCAAAAAAAACAGCTATTTGCAAAAATATTAGTTAGATCTGTATGATAATTGAGCGCTGATGGTGATTTCTTCATTACAATCAAGGCCGTAGCTAGGAGGGGGGGATTAAGGGGGATTGATCCCCCCCCCCGAAATAAAAAAACGATATTTATTTTAGTGCGCCCGTCTTACTTTGTTGTTATACACAACATAATAGTTAATCAATCACTACAAACAAAATTCTGGTAATGGTTTTCTAATAAATATATATGATAAGTAACACCATTTTATTTATTTTATTAAAACGATTTTATGATTTTCTACTGTTCCACCAAATCAACCCCCCCCCGAAATTATTTTCTGGCTACGGCCCTGATTACAATGATTGATTCCTTCGAACAAGGATCACATTTAGAATAGATACTTAAAGAGCGAAAATTTCAAATAAAATATTATTTATCTGTTTCTTTTTTAAAGAAAGAAATAAGAGTCGGTCCGGCCGGTAGATCGTTTTGCAAATCATATTGCCAATCGTGTTTCATTGAAATAAATTCCCGATTATTCTAAATTATAGACCCCTTCTCCTCCATGGCTTCTTGGCTCTTGGCAATCGAGATAAAAAAAAAAAATAAAAAAAAAAATTCCTGATGGAGACTCGGCACGAAATTTACGGGGTATCGTTTAGCGCCTCTCTCTCTCTCTCTCTCTCTAACACGATGTCCTTCTATTCTTTTTTTAATAGGAAATATATATTCTCTTTGAAGAATATAAATATACATAACTTACATGTATTAAAGATCATATTTTATTATATACCTACGTATTCATTTTTTCCGTTCGCTCTTTGTCTTTATTTTAATAATAAAATATTAAAGTTTATATTCAATTTAAAAAATAAAAAAAAGGGGAAAACTGGTATATTTTTAATTATATATAAAAAAAATCTGATGGTGCCGTATGACTCACAAATTATTGAGTAAATATTGGTATTGGTTTTAGTAACATGGTCAACAAAGTTCTCTCCCTCTCAATTCTAGTCACTTCTTATGGTTCGCTTTCCGTCCCAAGCGAGAAAAATTTATTTGAGTTAAATTGGCTATCAATGATTTGAAATAAATAGGGAGGGATCTAAATGGCCTTAGATGCCGAAAAAGAACTTAATCAAAAAAATTTTTAATGCTCAATTCTCATTGCTTTCTATATTTAAAGGATGTATCTGGTTACCAAAAAAATCTATTGTGACTGGCGCACAGCACACAACTTTCTCTTACCCTTCGGCAAGAGAAAGTTTTGCACCGTGCTGGTCATACCAAATTTTTTGTGTCGAGATAAATTTAGTTGCTCTTAGCACTTAACTTCCAAGCTTGACCACCCGATAGATAGACACATACCCATAGATAGTGCTGAGCTACGAATGCATCAGTAAAGTGTACTTGAAACGATTTCCACGAAAAATTTCATTGATATACTTTTTAAAGAGCAACTGAAAAATAGTTCATTTATGAATTTTAAACAAAATCCTTGGAGCGAATTTTGAGAAAATCGAAAAAAACTGAAATAGTACATCAGTAAAGTACTAGTGCTGTTTGGCCGATTTTGTTCAAAAGCTTATTTTCACGCCTCAAGTGGAATGCCAAACCTAAATATAAAATTTCAACCTAGTAGCTCTTATTTTTTTTTCTATGAAGTACAAGAGTAAAGTCTACTTCAAAACACTTCAAGGGCAAAATGAGAATATACCTTTTAAAGAGCATGTTAAAAATAATTGATTTATGAATTTTAAACAAAATCGTTAAAGCGAATTTTGAGAAAATCGAAAAAAACTGAAAAAGTACTTCAGTAAAGTACTAGTACTTTTTGGCCGATTTTGTTCAAAAGCTGATTTTCACCCCTTGGGAGGGTGCCTAACTTAAATATAAAATTTCAACCTCTTTTAGTTCCTGAGATATTTTGTTCACAGTCACACACACACACACACACACAGACTATCTCTCGAAAACCACTTTTTTGGATTCAGGGGAATTAAATCGTGAATATCCATCAAAATATCGACATCAAATTTTTGACATGAACCGAATACTTTCTCTCTATATATTTCATATATAGGGTAAGAGAAAGTAAAAATAGAATGTAAAATAAATACTACATTTTGGCAAAGTTCTGTGCTTTGACCTTTCTGATTTCAGAAATATTTATTTAATTATTCCCAAAAAATGTGATTATTAGGAAAATATTTTTATGCATCCACAGATCTTTTAAGAATTAATTAAAGATTTTTTAATCTCTTAAGCTATTTGGCTGTAAATAAATATAACATAGGATTATATCTACATCTACTAATACTTATAGGTTTTAATTTTTATCGAATTATAAAATTTATTTCTAAAAAAAATAATAGATATCTATGTTAGTATCTAGGTCAAATGTTAGTATGAGATAAAACAACCCTAAAAGTATATATTTAACTTGTATTATAACATATTCATATGATTCATTCTCTCTCTCTCTCTCTCTCGCATATTTTGATAATAAATATCATATTATTATAATAATAATATAAAGAATAGCAGATTTATGGGAAAGCTTTATTTGCCATTTTAACAACTTTACATGCTTGTTCACCATTTACAATATTATAATATTTATTTATTTTTTTATTTTGGAGGACATTATTGTTTGCGTGGCTCGAGACTAGGTTTCCTCCCCTCCTCTCTTCCCTCACTGTGTCTCTTGTTATTTGCCCTTTTACATAGCATTATTATTATTATTTGCATTTTTATTTCTATTATATCTCAAATTTATTTAGCTAGTTTCTATGTTGCCAAAATTTCAAAAATATTCTTAGTGTTTATTCCGTCAGTATCTTGACACTAAAAAGGCCTTGTTTAGGAAAATGTTTTATAAAATAATTAACTTCTTTTCTTCTAATTTAATTATTCGAGGAATTTCAAGTCACTTGAATACCTGATCTTCTATAAGATTTAATTGGGGCCGTTTTCAGAATTCTATTTTATCTACGCTTTAAGATAATAATGTTCTCTCACCTAATCTTCACGGTGGTTTTCGTTCAAGATTATATATTTCTATAAAACTTAGTTTTAGCTAGCTATATTCTTCATTGGGGCCTAACCCTATTTCGTCTTCGAATCTTGAGAATTCCAAAAATGCCCCCTAAAATATATAGAATTTTTATTAGACATTTTCTACATTCTAAAAATTTTCTTTTGAATCTACTTTAAAGAGTGTTATTTTGCTTTTTTGAAATTATGCGGCTAGTATAAAAATAAATTTGCTTTTTTGAGGAAAATATAATGATAAATTCATATAAAAAAAATCTGGTGTGACTGGTCGCAGAGCACACAACTTTTTCTTACCCCTGGTAAAAGAAAGTTGGGTTCTGTGCTTGTGTCGACATATATTTAATTTTCGCTTATACTTTTATTAAAATTCAAGATGTTTAAACATGGAAAATATTTATAATCTGTTACCATGGCAACTATTTCTCTTTCCTATGAAGTACAAGAGAAGCCCTTGACCTCAGAGGTAGAGCATTGGCATAAGCAAATGTTAAGGATTCACATCCCTTGGCCTTCGATACCAAAAAAGACCTTAAATGAAATAAAAAACTAAATCAAGAGTAAAATGTGCTTCAAAAGCAAAATGAGAATATGCGTTTTAAAGAGCATCTAAAAAATTATTGATTTTGGAATTTTAATCAAAATCTCTGGAGCCAATTTTGAGAAAATCGAAAAAAAGTGAAAAAGTACATCAGTAAAGTAGTAGTACTTTTTGGCCAATTTTGTCTCAAAAGCTTCGTGTCATGTCTCTTAACTTAAATATAAAATTTTAACTTCCTAGCGTTCACTCACAGGCAGACCATGTTGCGAAAACTTTTTTGAACTCGGGGACCTCAAAAATTGTCATTGGAAGCTCAGCTATACCAGTTAATTTTGTTCTTGGCAATATACAAACAATATAAAAAAGAATAATTAATAAACCGTGTGGTTATTGTTATCAACTTATCAGAGAGGTGTTAACGTTATAACGACTAAAGAGACGAGAGGGTGAATAAATATTATTTTTAACAATTTCATTATGTCAGCAAGTAAAAATATATTTTTTAAAATTCGGTTTTAATCTATTTAGGCTATCATGATATATTTAAAATATATTTCATAATTTTATCAGTGATACAACTCCCACCACCCCCATCCCCATCTCCCACGGGAGATTATTATTATTATTCTCTCTCGACAGAATTAGGAAATTAAAAAATAAATACGTGCATGTATTGATATTAATTTCATGCTCGAATTTTTTTTCTTACCACTTTCGCTTAGGCCCCTAAAAAACCAACCAGCCTATATCACCTGCTAATATCACGACAAGTAATTCTCGGGGAGCGTTTCAGGAAATTACAGTATTATCCTCTAGTGTAGTTTTCGGTTCTTCAAAAGATTTTTTTGAAGTTTCATATTCCACTTACCTAATTAAAGGGTGTTGTCTTAATTTTTCCTCACACCGTTTTGGACTCGATTGGGACCATCTTCAAAGCATTAAGATCAGGGCCGTGCAAAATACTCAAAAAAAAACCAGTATTTGAAATACGAAATACAAATAATCGTATTTTTTTTAATGAATACAAAATACAATGGCTGACATTTTTATAAATAGCCTGACTCCAGTAAATTCTTGGGACTATTTCACAACTATAACAAGTGAAAATTAAAAAAAAAAAAGTTAAATGTTAACCCAAAATACTCTCTGTATTTGAAATACAAAATACTTAGAACTCAGGTATTTTAAATACAAAATGCATTGTATTTCAATTACAGTATGTTACGGTTTTTTATCTATAGAATATTTATTCTAAAATTAATTTTTATTTTCTAAAAAACCAGCCATTTTTTATTTTTTAAATGTAATTTCGTTTAAAACTTGCCTCTCTCCATTTGGTATCCAAATGGCTTAAATAAAATGATCGAACTGCCTGGGGTCCGAATCCGTGACCTTTGCTATAAAAAGTCAGAACGCTAGCAACTCCACCATTGCCCGAAGGCTCATCGAATATTTAATTACTTTTTCTTATTTTAGTTGTGTGACGGTCCCATTGCTCCCATCTCTATACCACAATATATTAAATCAAGAAAAACAAATAAATAAATTTTGAACTATTATTATTTAATTTCAAATTGTTGGGCATATCAGACTATAATATATAGAGATTGTTTTTTTTTACACCCCAAAGAAGATGGAAAGTAAGAAAACCTGCATCCAGGCGATAAATAGCCAATAAATACTCCTATTCGGTCAATAAATAAAGATTTGTGTTTAACGATCTGTATATAGGTGTGCTTGTTTGTGTGTGTGTGTGTGTGTGTGTGTGGGCATCTTTTCATTGATGATTTGTATCTTCTATCGGATTCTACACATACACACAACTCACAAAAAAAATTGATAGGTAATAACAGACCGCTATTTATATCCCTTTATATTTAAAATTTAACTTTACAATATTTAACAGTTTTTCTATTTTTTTTAAATAAAAAGAGAGTAGATAATTAACGAGATTTCTAGTCAGCTTCTAATTATGCAACTCAACATTCGTAAAAAGTAATA
Organism: Euborellia annulipes; assembly: GCA_023213315.1. Lineage (NCBI taxonomy): Eukaryota > Metazoa > Arthropoda > Insecta > Dermaptera > Anisolabididae > Euborellia > Euborellia annulipes. The sequence goes on along the minus strand of JAKCPI010005063.1, from coordinate 48,612 downwards.
ATAGCCAACAAATTAGAGAGGGTTTTGTCTACCAATGTTCCCTAATATATGCAACCCAACACACTTGTCTGCTGTTCGTTGCGTGTCTTCAACCCCTAAGAGGAAAAATTATTATTTTAAAAGGTTTTTCTTATTATTGGTGTAGGTCGAAGGTCTGGTGGCCTGGTGCAATGGGCACGTCTCTGCCCCGGAAAGGCTGGAGATCCTGGGTTCGATTCCCGGGGGCCATGGGATCTTTGTCCTCACCAATGAATAAACCTCAATAGCCTTCTTTTTCTTAAATTTCATATCGATCGCTTTTTTTAATTTAAGGTCCGGTCCAAAGATTTAATTATTCTTCTAGTTCATCTTGAGTTGAAAAAAATTTGTGAGAAATTATGTTTTAAATTTTCGGCTTCGGAGGACAAATAGGCTTTAATTTTATTTACTAAAAATATCATCCAGGCACATTTATTTAAACCAACTGGTATCCAATTAATTTAAATAAATATTCACCGGACTGACTCAGATTCAAAACCATTCTTGGGTTTTTAACTTATCATCGCTCCCACTTATTTATTGCCCCCCGATAACCCAAATCGCCCACTTGGGGCGATCGCCCCCTGGTTGGGAACCACTAATTTAACCTAACCTTCTGTAAATATTATTTCAGCCTATTTGCATTTTCACTTAATTGAATAATTGAGATGATAAATGAATTTTCTAGAAAATAAAAGTAATATTAATGATCCTTCTAATTGGAAATTTAATTAATTATTACCTAATTTTTTTTTTTTATACATGAAAAATATCTATTAAATTATCTTTTAATTAGCCAGCGGGCTTGGTGTAGGGGTTAGCGTGTTGGCCTTCTATACCAAGAGTCGCGGGTTCGGATCCCAGGCAGTCCGAAGAGGACAAAATATTGTCATAAAAATAAAATAGTTTGAAGATAATTCCAATCTAGAATTGAAACGTCACTTTTATTTTCATAAATAAAGTTTGACCGAAAAAAGATCCATTTTCGTTATTTTCTTCATAAATTTTTACACTTCAAATTAAAATTAGGCATAAAATGAAAATGAAAAGGGGGCGATAGGTGTTAGACAACCTCCAGACATATGCGATGGGCCAAAAAAGGTTGGGAACCACTGGGTTAAACAATATCGCCGTTATTTTTAATACGACCAATTACAGTATAAAATTAGAAGATTTTATCAAAAGTGTTTAGATTTATAAAATAATTTCTGTCCCTAAAGAACAAGACTAACATTTTGATGCATTTGGAGTAGCTACATGAGGCAAATCCGCCCTACAGTAACTTCTAAATCAATTTCCGTGTTTATATCTAAAGTTATACCTCATAAAAACACTTAGGATTTTTTTTTATGGATATCACTTTGATAAAGTATTATTAGTATATACTCGTAAATAAATATCTTGACCTTCTCTTAAAGGGAGATGGAGAGAGAGCGAGAGAGAGAGAGACTATTGCAGATTAAATCAGCTTATGGGAGATGCATTAACAGCATCCCCTAATCCATCTGAGCCGGCATAATTTACGACGCTCGGCTCAATACACCGAGGGTTCATTAATTAGTCCTAAAAACAAACGAACGACACGACACCACCCCCTCTCTCTGTCCTATTCTATCACTGATTGGGTGCAAATAAAGTCAACGTTGATTGGTTATTCATTTAAAATCCCCAAGAGAGAAGAAGCGTCAATTACATCCTACTTTACTTAAACGCTTTATAAAAACAATCTTTTAGTCTTGCTAATCAGAGGGGGGCTCCCCTACTCTTGATCTAGGTTTGTCTATTTTTTTTATAAAGAAGGCACAAAATATTACACTTGAAATGGCTGATGAAGTAAGGCCTCGAATTTGAAACACTCGACAAATAATGATTTTAAAATTATAGACCGAAACTCCTTAACACGCTGATTTCTCGGCAAGGATGTATGAAGGGAAAAAACTAAAACAAAGTTTTTTATTTTTCCAAATGAGTTTAATTCCTAATATTTCGAACGCACAATGGCTCTTCTTCTTCAGGGGAATCTCATTTTACTCTCCGCTAACATTACAATAACAGCCAAGATTTTTTGCATCAAGAAAACCATTTGTCCTCGGTAACTAGTGAGAATTCTAATTTAATATTTAATTCCATTACAATTTCATTTATTCTCTTCTAAAAAATTTATTTATTCATTTATTCTTTTTCTTTTTATGCAAAAAATCTTGGCTATTATTGTAATGTTAGCAGAGTGTAAAATGAGGTACAACAATGCCCTTTATGTTAAACTATTGTAAAAAATACTTTTGTTAACATTATGATTGTTTCGGCTTCCTCTGAAGAAGAAGAGCCCTTGTCCCTTCGAAATATTAGGAATTAAACTCATTTGGAAAAATAAAAAACTTGTTTTTGTTTTTTACCTTCCTACACCCTTGCCGAAAAATCAGCGTGTTGAGAAGTTTCGGTCTATATTTCTCTCGGCATCACTCATTAAGTTTCAATTTTAAAATTATTTCTTTAATAGTTTATATTTGTTTTATTTAGTTTCAATTAAATCGTAAAATTTTTTCAAAAATTAATTATTCAAAAACTTGAAGGAAAAAATAATATTTTTTAAATAGATTATTCCAATACGCATGTTTTGATTTGGTAAAAAAATATTTGAAGAAGACTAGACCTATACTTAAGCTGCAAAACAGTTTTCTTTAGTTTTCCGAAAGTTGAAAAAAGCGCACTTAGGTGCTTTCTGAAATAAACGATTCAATTAAGAATCAAGATTTTCTCAGCATCAGATGGACCAAATCTTTTAAAGAATTTTTAGTTTCGCTATCTTAGGTTAGTTACCTTGAACCCCTACTATTTTCCAAAGACTCATATTTTGATCTTTGTTATTATCCTGAGGAGAAGAGATAAGAATTTGGATAAATCCCTACCTTATTCTCGCCTGTTAGTCAGTAGGCTAGAATTACTGAGTTAGTCGCTTAAAGTAAAACTTTACTTTTTCTTATCTATATATGAAATATATGAGAGAAAGTATTGGATTCATGTCAAATATTCGATGTCGAAATTTTGATGGTTATACACGTTTTGAGGTCCCCTGAGTCCAAAAAAGTGATTTTCTCAACATGGTCTGTCTGTGAACAAAATATCTCAAGAACGAAAAGAGCAAGGAGGTTGAAATTTTATATATACCTAAGTTAGGTACCCTCCCCCTGGCACGTGACACTAAGCTTATGAGCAAAATCGGCCAAAGAGTACTAGTACTTTACTGATGGACTTTTTCAGTGTTTTGTCATATCTTGAATTGTTTTCATATTCACATGCATTAATCTTTGATGCCACAAAGTTAACGAATTCGTAATTAATTTTACTTTCTCTTACCTATATATTATATAGTCTATATGGAGAGAAAGTATTGAATTCATGTAAAAAATTCGATGTCGAGATTTTGATAGAAATATCATTTTGCTTGGAATCTTTTTGAAGCACACTTTAATCTTGTACTTCATAGGAAAGATAAGAGAAATGGTTGCCATGGTAACAAAATATAAATAGTAGAACAAGTAAATTATGTAGGGACAATACTTTAGAGTTATGGAGAAAATAAACTAGATGATGATTTCCACATTCTTTTTCTTCTGTCCTCGCCATTATTAATCCCGCAGTGCAGGGTCGGCGGTGATGATTTCCACATTAAGATAATTTATTTGGCAAATATTTCGGATTGTCTAAGGCAATGCATCAAATTATACATATTTAGAGCGTGTTTTAACGTCCACTTTAACTGTCTAAATGGCTTCTCATATTAAAATTTATCATTTTACTTTCTCTTACCTATGTATATATGTAATATATATATAGAGAGAAAGTATTGGATTCATGTCAAAAATTCGATGTCGAGATTTTGATGGATCTTCACGTTTTGAGGTCCCCTGAATCCAAAAAGTGGTTTTCGCGACATGGTCTGTCTGTGTGTGTGTCTGTGTGTCTGTCTGTGTGTGTGTGTGTGTGTCTGTGAACAAAATATCTCAAGAACGAAAAGAGCTAGGAAGTTGAAATTTTATATTTAAGTTAGGCACCCCCATGGGACGTGACACGAAGCTTTTGAACAAAATCGACCAAAAAGTACTAGCACTTTACTGATTCACTTTTTCAGTTTTTTTCGATTTTCTCAAAATTTGCTCCAACGATTTTTTTTAAAATTCAAAAAATCAATTATTTTTTAGATTCTCTATAAAATGTATATTCTCATTTTGTGATTGAAATCTTCTGAAGACCACTTTACTCTTGTACTCCATAGAAAAGATAGGAGAAATGGTTGCCATGGTATCAAAATATAAATATTTTCCCATACTTATAAATTTTACATCTTGAATTCAATTGTACCCTACTGTCGGAAACTAAATACATGTCGACACAAAAAATCTGGTGTGACAAGCACAGTACACAACTTTCGATTACCGAAGGTAAGAGAAAGTTGTGTGCTGTGCGCCAGTCACACCAGATTTTTAAATGTATAATTTGATGTACGAAGGATAGATTGCGTTACGCAATCCGTTCTGCTGTGCGACCAATCACACCAGATTTTTTCATATGAAATTTAATTTTTTTAAGATTAAATTACCTGATTTTCAAAAGTATAGCAATTAAAAAACTATTCTTTTCATGACAAAAAGATTTGATTTATTGGTTGATTCAGGAAATTGTAAAATTTGTTTAAGCACCAATTGTCTATACTATATATCGGTAAGAGAGTAAAAATCATCATCATCATCATTATTGTTGTTTTCTAACAATATTAGCAATGCGTTTGTATATATATGACTGACTATATATCTACATACGAGCATAAATCATTAGAGATTTTGAGCTGTGATTAAGCATGGAAAATGACTCCGCCATGCATAAATACAGCTGATGTTAAACAAATACGAGATGGAAATAAATTATTCTAACGGGTCAACAAAAAAAAAAAAAAAAGGCAAAAAAAATTGTGCTTTCACCACAAATGGCGTTAATATCATAGAATTTGTTGTCAACTATTCAACTGACCTCCTATATTATATTAAAAAAAAAGGGGAAGGGTGGTCGTGGTGTATGTGCATGTTGAAAAGAGAAGAGGGAAAAAATGTGATGTGATGTGATGACGTAGCACGCAAACTCCCTCTCTCTCAGATGCAATAAAAATACAATAAAAAAAAAGAACGACAACAAAGATAAAACTGATGCCACTCGTTGATTATTTATTTATTTACGGATCTTTAAATGTCTGTTTGTATGTCTATCCTAAGATCTTTATGGCCACTTCCGGGATGAAATTTTAAAATAAAATTTACTCAATGAATATTTTGGGAAATTAATTTCATAAAGAAATTTTATATTTACGAGATTGAAATTTTATATTTAATTTAGGTACCCTCTGGGATGTAACCCGAAGCTTTTGAACAAAATCGGCCAATAAGTACTGGTACTTTACTGATTCACTTTTTCAATTTTTTTCGATTTTCGTAAAATTCGCTCTAGCGATAAAATTCATAAATAAATTATTTTTTAGTAGTTCTTTAAAATGTATATTCTCAAAATTGTTTGAAGCACACAAAAATCTGGTGTTTCAAGCACAGAACACAACTTTCGATTACCGAAGGTAAGAGAATGTTGTGTGCTGTGCGACCAGTCACACCAGATTGTTTTTCCTGTTGTCTTTTCGATCTTGTTAGATCTCTCTCTTCATAAAAATCAAGAACTCAAAAAATAAAAATTAAATATACAAATTAAACACTACCCCCCCCCAACACAAAACAGAAAATTTTAGATGAGAAGGGGGGCAACCCCCATTTTGGCATACAGCACCCCCCCCCCGCGGCGGAGAGTTGGGTTTTTTGGTTGAGTGCTATGTGGGTAAGTTATTTGTTTCAAAGGCTTTATTAATTAAAAAAATTAACACTTGATACGTATTTTTACAATTCTTTGTTAAATACAGACATATGTATTAGAATGTAATCACTTCTGGTGATGACAAGGAATTGTCGAAATACGTATCAAGTGTTAATTATTTTAATTAATAAAGCCTTTGAAACAAATAACCTAGTGTTTAATTTGCATATTTAATTTTAATTTAAAAAATGTTTCAACGAGAACCAAAGGTCGAAAGTTTAAATCTTATTAAAACAGAAAAAATACATAGGCCTACATAGTTTTATTGAAATATTTGACAAATAATGACACTGTATTAGTTAATAAGTTTTATTTTGTCAAAAATTCAAACAATTAAAAAAATTTAATAATTTCACTGCTCCGATGAAGTGATTTCCTCTCCCTGAGTAAAAATGATTAAAAATTAAGTGTCAAGTTTCATTGTTGAGATTTTGATGGACATATACGATTTGTTTTACTTTACTTTAGTAGGTGATTACCGAATTTTTTTTTGCCTTTTTTGGTCTATATTTTTAATCTACCCACGCCCCTTCTGCGCCATCTCAATGCCCCCTAATTCCCTCTGCGTCTTTAAGGCCCCCCCCTCATCCGAAAATCTCAAACGATCCCAAGGGGGCGTTATCGCCTACGTTGAGAACCTATGACCTATAAGGATTATCTTCCACAGGAGAGTGACTGGTCTTCCTGTCATCTTAAATAGAATATCTTGTAGGTCAAAGTTTTTTTTTTTTTTTTTTTTAATTTGTATAAGGTCTTATAAATATTTAAAAAAAATAGAGCTCCTATTAGTTAAGGGGTTTTCTTAGAGTTGACGTTAAGACAAAGTGTTTTTTTTTCTCATTTCATTTTCAAAATGATAATGGCATTCGCTTTTAGGATCTTAAAAAATTCTTTCTGTCTTTCTGTCATCCTCATCTTAAGCTTTTTTTTTTTTTTTGGAAATTAAATGTTGAACATAATAAATGAATTGATTATTTCGAAAAGGCAACATGTCCAACTTTTAACCATTTTTATTGAATATTGTTAAATTATAAACTCATGCCTGGACCCCCAATAGATATATTAATAATTAACGGTTATCATAAAATGGCCTTTCAATTATAAACTCACATTTAAAATAAATAAATTAATTAAATTACTACATAGTAATAATAAAAAAATGGAAGTCTCGGATTAGAGATTGATTGAAATGGAAATTTTATTACAAAAAATATATAAATATTTAAATAAAAGAATTTAAATCGAATAGAGCCTCAGATTAATTTGCATCCTCCTCGCTATGTGTGTGTGTGTGTGTGTGTGTGGGATGCAACAGCCAGCTTCAATTATCTCTAATTGATGCATTTGATTGCCTTAGTCAATCACCAACAACTTAATTATCACCTGAATAATTAATACCGAAAAATAGAACTCAATTTGCAAAGTTTATTCTAATCCCAATTGGAGTTTATTATTACGTTCATATTTGGATGGATAACTAACTCGATTCAATCATATTTGTGTTATTAGACATACGCGATGCGTTAATTATTTCATCAATAAAAAAAAATATTGTATTTTTCAAAGTTGATAATCTTAGAGATTTCAAAACACCGTTAAGCGCTTATGAAGGGGTATATTAAATATTCACAACTAAGGGTTCCAAATCGTACGTAAATATTTGTGTCCTGTAGCCGATGACAGGCTGAAAGATCAGCAGATGATAACAGGAAGAGAAGGAGATGAATCTTTTCTCCTTCTCTTTCTTTCTCATCCGTCAGATTTGCATTTCATTAATTATTTATTCATTGAATTTCGAAATTAGAGTGCAAGAGAGAGAGAGGAAAAATAAAGCGAAGGATAAAAATTTGAATCCCATATGATAAACATTTTCTTCCTTTTATGGTAAATAAATCACTGACTGGTATAGTAAATATTCTCATTACATATGAAATATATGTAAAAAAATACACGTTTTGAGTCCCCATGATTCCAAAAAAGTATCGTAAGAATCCAAAAGGGTATCGCAAAATGATTTATAACTAAAATAACTCAAGAACAAAAATAGCTAATATGTTGAGAGTTATCTGTATTAAAATTAAATACGGAGACTAGCTGGTGAAGTGGGCTAGGGTGTCGGCTTCTACTAAGAAGATCTCTTTTCAAACCCTGGGTTTGCGAGATTTTTTATTAAATAAAAATAATTATTTAATGTAAACAAATCCTCAAACAGGCTATTGGATTGGAATATTGGATCTGACCACAATAGCCCCCAGGCAACTCTACGAGGAGAGGGAGTTTCTGTGACATCCCGTCCTGTGGAAGGGAAGTAAAGAAGGTTCCCTCTCAGTGATGGATTCTTCAAAAGGAGCAGGCTACACGCCGGTGCTGAGGGAGCCCTCCTCAAACTAGGACATCCTCCCGAGCATAGAAGAGGTTGGATATAAAGAGCCGGTTGGAACCAGAAATAAGGATTAGGTCACTAGCTAGCTGACGAAAGCAGGAGGAGAAGTTAGAGATAGGAAATAATGTAACTTCACGGGGTGCCGGTAGATGGCTAAGGCCAGAGGCCGGTTGGGTTTGAGGTGTGTGTCTTCGTGCACGAAAGCACCTCGGGTAAATAAACGGGGATGTATAAAGTTATTACAAATGAAAAGATATTTATGTATTCTTTGAAATATTAGTAAATGTTAGTTTACTAATATTTTCTAGTTATTTACTTTTATTTCTTTTAAAATGAGAATACTTTTAAGTATTCTTTGCAATTGTCAGTGTGTGATGTTAGAAACGAGAAGACATTTACGTATTATTTGCATTATCAGTGAATGCTAATGAAAAACTCTCCTATTCTAATATAAAAATATTTCAATTTAATAATTATTAATAATATGTTTGTTCGTTTCACTTGCCATGGTAAAAAGTGCTCGCTATTTTTGTGAAAAAGTGCATGCAAGTTTTGCAAGTGTTCACCTAGCGTACAAAAAAACGAACAAAATGGAGGGTAAAATGTGTAAATTATGCTACAACGGCAAACGAAACGAACAGACATAATATTAAATCTTATTATTTATATTAAGATAAGATTTTCATATTAAGATCAAAAATTTATTTACATTTGTGGGAGCCGTCAAAACCCGGGCTCGGCGCCCGCCGAAGGTGGGTGGCGCGGCTGGTTAAATTAGAATCTCGTACTGGATATATATTAAAACACTCTTTTATTATTAGAAATAAAAAAAAATTCGAACTCATGAGTCTTCAATTTTAGATTAAATAATTTCACATAAAAAAAACTGCACTAAAAAAATGCAATTTTTTTAGTACTCCCAAGCAATAAAGCAACTCTCTCTCTCTCTCTTACTACCCTATCTCTATTAATAAAAGTGCAGACATTTTAAGAAATATATTATTGTATAATAAAAAAAAATAATAAAAAGAAAGAGGAAGAGAGGTCATCATAGAATAAACGAAGTTGAATGCTTCACATGCCACAGAATAGAGGGTGGTTGTTTTTAATCAGGACATTCCAGCAGCAGACAACTCGCTTAATTCCAGTTAACTTGCGATTATATTTTTGCAGCTCAGCAATTCAAAGAACCTCCCACTAATTTTTTTTTCTTTCTTTCTTCATTTCAATCAATCATAATGAAATTTTTTGGAAGTTTTAATTTTAAAAAAATTAAAAAGGCTTTTTCTTTTTTAATTTTTTTAATTTCTTTCTTTCTCAAAATTAAATAAGGATAAAATAATTAAATGGATATCAAGAGAAGTGAAATCTCTTTTTTTCGCTGGCAACAACAATATCTCAAAAGAAAGAGATTAAAAATGTGATTAAGAAAAAAGTTGATTAATTTTTGCGATTTAATTAGAGGGAAGATATATGTAGTATTAATATATCCCTTATTTAAATCGTATTAACAGCAGTGCAGGTCAAATGGGAGTAGGATTACATCGTCGGTCCAGTACAAGACCGGTCTAACTCAAAAAAAAAGAAGCGATTTTTCAGGAGAGCCGATTAAAGTTTCTGCTTTTCCTTTCCGTCCAAAACCGTTGCTGAAATTTTGCCCGAATCATCTCACAATCATAGCACTCTGCTATAAATTTCCAAAGGTTTTATTCCACTCTCAATACCATTATTATTATTAATATTTTTTGAGTAATTTATGGGTAAAACTCCAAGATGATCCTTTTTTGCACCCAACGAAATATTTCATGTTTTTTAAAGAGTTGAAGGTCCCCGCTCCACAAATACATTTACCCATGTTCAATCTAGGGATGATCAAAGTTGGCTGAGTTGGCAAAGTCGTTTAATGCTCAGGGGCTCACATCTTGTGAGTACATGGATGGCGACCACGAGCTACCCGAGCTGTGACTGGCAGTCTTTCTATTCTTTGCATGTCTGTCTCTTCCTTCCTCTTTTCAACATGCGACGGGCCGTTCTTTTCGTTCCCAGTCTCAAAAAACCCATGAACACCTCCGCCGACCCCGCACCGCGGGATTAAGGCAAAGAAAGAAGAATAAGAAGAAGAATCTAGGGATGATCCACTAAGTTGTTTAAGAAACAGACTTGCACAAAGATAGTAGAGATAATTTGTGGAAAAACAATTCAAAATTGCATTTTTGGAGTTAGACTGGTCTTGTACTGACCGACGACATGTAGACTAGAGTGTATTTAGAGAAAAAAAAATTTTTTATTTCAAAATTTCAGGTTGATAATAGTGGACATCACTTTTAAGTGATGATCCCTCATGTGTTTACTCATTTATTTATGTCGATACAAATAAATTTAGTGTGAGTAGTAGAGTTTTGCTAATCCGGACTAAACGAGACCGGCCCTATGCCGGATTCTGAAAATGCCGATTTATCCGAAACATTTAATATAATGCAAAATTACATATTTATCTCTTGAAATAATCTGTAATAAAACTTTGTTTTCTTAAATTACTCCTTTTTTCACTGCAAGAACAATGGCGTAACTAGAGGGGTGCCGGGGGGGGGGGGAGACCGGCCCCCCCAGAAGGCTCGTGCCCCCTCCCTTCAGAAAGCTCCCCGCCCCAAGAAAAATTGAGAAAATATGGGGCCTTCCTGCCCCCCCCCCGGAGGATGACTGGTCCTATGCCCCCCCCCCCCAGCGAGGATGGCTGGTCCCATGCCCCCCCCCCCAGCCGAATTCTCTAGCTACGCCCATATGCAAGAACTGGCTTTTCATCACGCCAGATTAGGCGATATGATATTTTTATTTAAATAAAAATTTAAAAATGCTCGTGTAAAATTTGGTGCGACAGTTCCTACGGTAATCATAAAGTAATAGGCTGTGCTGTTAGTCACTTTTATTTTAGATGACATTAATATTAAAAAAAATTAACTTGGCTTTTCAAGTTCATTCTTTGCATTTGTCCTTAAATGATATTTTTTTTCTTTTGTTGAAATAATACATGCATAAAAAGGACTTCCATTTTCCGCTTGTTGGCATCTCAAATAGAAAGTATATAAAATAATAATATTCTTTTTCTCTCTTTTTTTTTGTCTTGTTTTGTTTTGTTTAATATAAGGTTTTTTTCGCTCTCCTTTTTTTCTCTCTCTCTCTCTCAAGATTTTTTTTTAACTTAAATTAAATGAAAGAGCCCGGTGGCAAAATCTCTCTCTCCGCTGTATTTTTACACCATCATTTTTTATTTTGTTTAAGAATTGTTTAATTATTTAAGAAATAAGCCTCTCTTAAGAATATGATTTGATAATAAAATTATATAAGACTTAGAGATATAGCACATTTGTGTAACTAAAAAAGTAAGAAAGAATTTACAGTAGTAAATTCAAAGTGGCGCTCTCACCGTGGATTTTCTTGTTTAATAGTAAATAAACATTTTATTTGGTGGCTGAACGTTATGACACATTTCTTTCGATTTGAAATGAAAAATTGATGTGAATCGATGTGTCACATGACCCTATAATCGTAAAAAAAAAGTTACGTGACCTGATAGATGTTTATGATGGTGACGTAACTCGTGGCGCGTCAAAATATACAACTGCCATAAAAATGAGAAATTAAAAGAGGTTATTTCTCCATATTTAAGAAAAATTCGTTTACGTTCTGATGAATGTAAACAAAAAATTAAAATGTAAACAAATGGAAGGGAACATTTTTTAAAAAACCGGAAGTGCTAGGGATTAAAACGTATTTTTCCCTGAACCAGTTTTTGATGCTAATTTTTCTACGACCGGCGTTCAAGTGATTTTATTCGTACGGACAGACGGACGGACACCGAAATATCTGCATAAACTTTCTCCCTTAGTACTACGTACAGTGAAAGCTAAAAAATTTTCATTTGTTGTATTTTGTTGCACCACCAGATTTTTTTTATTAATTTTCCCATGACGAGAAAAAAAAAAGAAGGGCGTTAAACATGTTAGTCGTTGCATTTGCATTATACTGATACCATCTTTATTTATTTTTTCTAGAGCATGCAACGGTGTGAGTGAGTGCCACACATACACTTATGCAAATGAAGGGCGTGACGTGGGCTGCAGTATAGTGCACTTTGTGCACAGACACACATTCACATGCCCTGTGCAATCGTGTCAATACATATGCAGCAGTCAGTCCCAAGACAGTCACATATGCACCTGACTCTCGTCTCTCATTTGAATCTATTAGTCAAACGATTCTATTAATATTATTACCATAAAAGAGAGAAAGGGAGGAATTCATTTCCTCAAAATGAAATAATGTAAGACAGAAAAGTAGACAAATTCAAGAATTGAATTCAGAAGTGAATTCACATTCAAATAAATTTCAATAAGTAGAGCATCTATTGAATTTTTGATTAAATGATTTTTGATAAATATGTTGAGTCTTGTTGATAGTCGCCTTTTTCTTGATCAAACGCGATGTTATCCAAATTCCAAATTTTCTAGGCTTATGAGCAACCGAAATGCAAGGCATTTCGAGTTTGAGGTACAAAAATCGAATTTGCTCTATCGCCTATATAAAATTAAAAAGCAAATTTAAAAAATCTAGTGTGACTGTGTCGAGATATATTTAGTTTCCCATAGCACCTTAGTTCCTAACTACCACTTGCATTTCATAAGTAAAAAAAAAATATATGGTGTGACTAGTCGCACAGCACACAACTTTAGATTTCCGAAGGTATTTATGCTTGTCATACCAGATTTTTTGTGTCGACATATATTTAGTTTCCGCCTGTACGGTACATCTGAATTCAAGATGTAAAATTTATAAACATGCGAAAATATTTATTTATATTTTGTTACCATGGCAACCATTTCTCCTATCTTTCCTATGAAATACAAGAGTAAAGTGGTCTTCATAAGATTTCAATAGCAAAATTAGAATATACATTTTAAAGAGCTTTTAAAAAATAATTGATTTATGAATTTTAAACAAAATCGTTGGAGCGAATTTTGAGAAAATCGAAAAAAACTGAAAAAGTACAACAATAAAGTACTAGTACTCTTTGGCAGATTTTAATCAAAAGCTTCGTGGCACGTTCCAAGGGGATGCCTAAATTAAACAAAATTTCAGTTTCCTAGCTCTTTTCGTTCTTGAGGGGACTTCAAAACGGGTATATCCATCAAAATCTCGACATTTATTTAATTTTTGACATGATCGCAATACTTTCTCTCTCTCTATATTAACATATATAAAGGTAAAGGAAAGTAAAAAGTCAATTGATTTAAAATTGCCATAAGCTTTCTGTATTTTAAATTTTGACTGCTTGAAATGAACTATGATTATTTTTCAAAATTTTAATCTCATATTTGGATATTTTATACACAATAGAGAATCCTAAATAATTACAAAATTTCATAAAAATTCGAAAAAAAATTTTTTAAATGTGTAAAATGTTCCAATGTTCCAAAGGAGAATTAACATTGGCTCAATGGAAGGAAGAGCCGAAAAATGAATTTGAAAAATCTGAAATTCTACATCAGAGAAGTGTACTTCAAACACGAACAATTTTACTGATATACTTTTTAAAGGGCATATAAAAAATAGTTTATTTATGAATTTTAATCAAAATCGTTAAAGCCAATTTAAAGAAAAATTGAAAAAGTACTTCAGTAAAACACTAGTAGCTACTTCTTGGCCGATTTTGTTCAAAAGCTTATTTTCACGCTTCACTGGGTGCCTAACCTAAATATAAAATTTCAACCTCGAAGCTTATTTTCTTCAGGCTTAAAAAGGTGTTATGTTTAGACTTGGTGTATTATTTTATCAATAAAAACATTTTTTATTGTTGAAATAATACACCAAGTCTAAACATATCAGCTAGTATCTCATTGAAAATATTAAATACTGTTTCCACATAAATTTTTCATTTTTTTCCTAAAAAAGAAAAAAATTCTTATTTTTTATTTTGACAAATCAATGAATAATTCGCATGCAAAAGCCTAGTGTTATTATGCTAATCAGTTGGCACGTATTTGTGGAGAGGCTCATCAGGAAAATACAATAAGACACACCACACCGTCTGTCTGTCTGTTTGTCCTCTGCCATTTCACCAGGGCGTTTTATATGCCTAAGACAATTAGAATTCATACACGGTTATTAACCAAATTATTATTATTATGCTTTTCCTCTTTCTTCTCAAGGTTCTTGTTCTTGTTCCTCTAAAAAAAAAGAATGAGAGGAATTTAATCCCAAGAATAAAAACATTTTTTTTTTAGTCTTTTCGATTTTAAACAATACTTACATTAATTACGATATATATTTTGGGGAGGGAGGGTCCAGGCATATTAATTTAAATGAGATTTGGTGGCTGTGAATGTATTAGATTTTGATAGGGCAGGTTCAGCCAAATAAAAAGCCTTTATATGCTTCTCAACTCCGGAGACGTTTCGAGATATATTTAATGTCTCATCATCAGTCCGTGCTTATATCGAAAATTAGAAAAGAAAATTTCTCAATATCTGAGGATATTGAGAAAATTTCCTCTCATGAAGCTTCGAGGCCTATTCATTATATGAAATTTATATGTACAGTGAGAGTCAATATTAAGTCCCACCCATACGTTTTCTACTTGTGATTATTTCATTGTTTTTATTAAAGAAAATGAAAATCTTTATAGAAAATTTTCTAGGTTTGAACCATGAAAGTTTTCATTAAAAAATATATAATAATTTTTTTTTTAAACAATGAAATAATCACATGTAGAAAAAGCATGGGTGGGACTTAGTATTGTCCCTCACTGTACATATTCTGTATATTAATGACTACCTTTATGCTAATTTTCACTGATGATGAGACATTAAATATATCCCGAAACGTCTTCGGAGTTGAGAAGCATATAAAGGCTTTTTATTTGGCTGAACCTGTCCTATCAAAATCTATCATATTTATATATACCATTTGGCATCCAAATGGTTTAAATGAATTCATCGGATTGCTTGGCATCCAAACTCACTCCCCTTAGTTTTTTAGGTTATCAATAATGACATTTGTCAACATCTCTGGACCACGGAGGGTAGTGACATTTTTTTAAATTTGTTTAATGTCTTTTTTCGGCATCTGAGACCATTTAGACTCCGTCAAAAATTCTTCACCTGGGACGGGATGCGAACCCTTGGCTTTTGGATAATGTTCTACGCCTGAGGATAGGGACATTATAACAATGCCTTCTATTAAAATGGTCTTTATTTGGTAGATGATTAAATTCCTGTTAAAATTTATCAGAGTGAAATGATTCAAATCAAGAATTAATTAATTGTTCTCCGGTTTAATTTAACTATGGTTTCTTTGTAGAAATTACGTTTCGACCACTCATTCTGTGGTCTTCTTCAGAATTTAGATCACAAACAATCTTATCCGAAGTGTTACAGATCCGTGACATCTTAGGCTGAATTATACCTGAGGGTAGCTGAAACGTTGAAATTTTTACAAAGAATTCACAATAAAATGAAACATCTGTGGAAGCTTAAAAAATTAAAATCAAAAGTTTATTTGACACTATTTTTTAAGTCTCCGCAATTTTTCTCTACAAAATTAATGAATAAAATGTTAGAATTCAAACTGTATTTTTATAAAACAAAATTGAAAAGTTGAAATTGAAATCCAATTCTTAATTTTAGTTAATTAAAAAAAATCATAATAATAATCCTACCGTTATGATATATAAATGGCTTTGATCCTATCAGGTGAATCAATCAGATGGACTTGACAAGAGGGAATGCCTTCTGGGGAAGGGGGATCAAATGCATCTGCATCTCTCTTTAATGGTGAATCATCACATCCCCCTCTCCTCCTGTTGATCAGTAGATCCAGATCGAGACACATCGCCTTAAATGAAAATGAATGAATGAATCAATAATAAATTCATTCACTTTCTAGAATATTGAATTGCAACCTAGTTTTTATTTATTTATTTATTTATTCGTTACTTAACAGGCTTGACATCTTGTCAATCTTGTCTTGTTGTTACACTAACTGCTTATTACATATTATGTATTTAGAAATCAATACGGAGTTATTTAAAAGCTATTAAAGAGAATATAGTTGTGTCCCACTCATCTTTGATATTATTTGTTTGTATTTAACGAAATATTTTCGTACATATTTAAGAGCGTTTTGCCTCTTGAAAAGCAGACGTTAGATTCCCTTTTCTCTGCCCTTTGGCGGGTATTAATTAAAATCGATCAAGAATTAATTAACGTGATGTGGATAATTTCAGAAAGGATTATTTTAGGGTTGTGACTCAAACCAGCAGTTAATTAATGAATTATCAGAGGCAAGTTGAGGAGCAAGTCAAGTTATTTCCGTAAGTGAGGGTAGAGAATCTAAATAAGTATGAAGGAGCAGAAGCAATGAAGATCTTCAATATCAAAAACAACGAAGGCTTCATCATCAAATTTTCTTCGCCCTGAATGAATCGTCTTTAATATACTATTTTCAAGATGTTCAATGTAATCTCGACCCCTTCACTTCCTGACTTTTCTTGAAAAAATGGAAATTTCACAAAAACATTTTCGTTCGTTTTACTTAAAAAAAAAAAGGTCAAATGATTTTGGCGAGAGGGAAAAATAGAAATATTTTTTTTCCTCTGTCCTGATCCAATAATTGATAATCGATTATTTTTTTTCCATAATCGAACATCTCTAATTAAGACTAGTCGTCTCGAAAGCCGCTTTTTTCTTGTTCCCGATCAATTTTGTTGAGCTTTGTGAAACTTTGCTCTCTCAATAGTTTAAACGGAGAAGTATTTTGTAACGACTGAGGAACATGAAGCCAACTTGCTCTATTGAAGTTTCAGTTTAAAATTTATTGAGTGAAGTTATTAGGCTTGAAATTTTGATATTTCGTTTTCGCCACTATTTTTCTTAGATCGTGAAATGTTCAAAAGAAAAGATAATCGAATTTGGAATGCACAAATATTGTTAGATGAGTTTTCTTTTAGAAAACCCTTTCAACGGGTTGCTTATTATTTAATTCATTTCACAATTAAATAAATGTCATTAATTTCTCTTTCTGGGGCTAAAGGTCGAGGGTTCGCATCCCGTCCCAGGCAAAAAAAAATTTATTTCAATTGTATTGAAATCTAAATGCCTCAGATTTCGAAAAAGACCTTAAACAAAAATTTCTCTTTTATACAAATACACAACATTCTCTCTTCTATAACAAATAATAAATGTTTAAAATTCACTCACATGCTCATTTTCTGTGAATACGTGAATGGCGAGTTACCCGAGCGAAGGTTTTTCTTTTATGTCAGGATTTTGACTCCCCACCCCGTGACCGAGAGGTTAAAAAAAATGTCAATATTGATAACCTCAAAAGCCAAGGGGAGTGGGTTCGTATTCCAGGCGTCCGTTAAATATTTATATAAATTAACTGGATAGCAGTTGGCATAAATAAATGTGCCTAGATCACATGTTAACATAAAAAAAACCCTTTAAAGTCTATATGGCCTCAGATGCCGAAAGACTGCTGAAAGAAAAAAAAACATGCGATAATAATAATCTAATATTGCAATAAGTTTTAGTAAATTATGATGATTTACTAATAAAATCGTTTTTACAGTTTTTTTATTTTAAATTTAAATATCATACGCGGATATTTTATTTGCATATATTAAAGAATGAAAAAATAATATCGAAAGAGAGAGACGGAGGGAGGGGGTAGGGGGGGGGAAATAGCGAGTAGGAAGAAAGAAAGGAAAGGTAAGTGAGCACTTGACATAT
This sequence comes from Euborellia annulipes, assembly GCA_023213315.1. NCBI lineage: Eukaryota > Metazoa > Arthropoda > Insecta > Dermaptera > Anisolabididae > Euborellia > Euborellia annulipes. The sequence continues at coordinate 30,513 of JAKCPI010005063.1, read as the reverse complement.
GTAAATGTATGTGGGCGTTGAATGCAAGCAATTGGCACTGACAGAGAAGAATTGGGTGATGATGCTGATGGTGGTTGTGGAAGGGGGTGGGGGGGTGGAGGTGGAAGAGTCACTTTTCGTCTATTGTTTTCGTTTCGTTTCGGCAAAGGTAGATTAGTAGTGACGTCAGAGCCCTTTTGTTCTCTCTTTCTCTCTAAAGCTCAATTGATATTTTTGAGGAATAATATGGGTTGTAATTCATCATTTCTCGGAATTTGTTTTTGGAAATTCATTTTGAATAAACACGGCTTTGATATCATCAAATAGTTGACATATTTAAAAAAACAAATTACATGTATTTAATTAATGTATGTTTTATTTTATATTTTTTTTTAATGTATAAAGATTATATACCGAGAAAGGCTTTTTAAGCCTTAATTGATATTTGCATCCCCTACTTTATTGTATACTTATTATATGAATCAGGGCCGGAACTACGAGATTTTTTAGAGGGGGCAAAATTTAATTTGCCGCCCTCTCCTTAAAATTTTCTAAACAAAATTCATATCATTTTACCTTTTTTTTAGTAAATCTTTCTTTAATGCCGCCCCCTAAAATCTGCCGCCCGGGAAACACGCACCCACTGCCCTCCCCCCCCCTAGATCCGGCCCTGATATGAATATTTCAATTGTAGATAAATAAAATTCTGAAGATAATATTCAAGCCAATTTATTCGGATTTCTACGACCCGCTATTCGTCAACGCGGAGTTCAAACGACTCCTTCTTCAGGACCTTATAGTACACAAAATAAAAGTACATATCTTAGATTACAATTTATATTAAAAACCATTGTAATCTAAGATATGTACTTTTATTTTGTTACTATAAAGTTAGAGTTACAATTTATATTAAAAACCATTGTAATCTAAGATATGTACTTTTATTTTGTTACTATAAAGTCCTGAAAAAGGAGTCGTTTGAACTCCGAAACGTTGACTTATAGGAGCGGGAGTGAAAGAGAGAAAGTATTGGATTCATGTCAAAAATTCGATGTCGAGATTTTAATGGATATACACGTTTTGAGGTCCCCTGAATCTACACTGTTAAAAATTTTCGAGCCAGATTCATACACATGTATAGGAAGTCTGTTACACAAACTGTTTATGAATATTCATTTTGGGTATATGAGAAAGGTCATATACCAAAAATGAATTTTCACAAACCCAGATATGAAATTTTTCATATTCGGGTATATGAAAAAATTCATTTTTGGTATATGAAATTTAAATTACGGGTTTATGAGAAATAATATACTTTTTTGTGAAAAATGAAAGTAGGAGAACTTTTAATTAAGACCACATATTTGTATTAAATATTTATTAAAAATATATAAATACTGTACAAATATATATATTTTTAATAAATATTTAATACAAATATGTGGTCTATAATTAAAAATTCTCCTAATAATAATATTTCAAACCACAAAAGCTTTAATAAACAAAAATTAAAGTCCTTACGAGTTTATACTTTTGAGGGAAAGTGAGTGGTCTAGGTGAAATAATAGTTTTTTTTTATTTATTTTATTTTTTATTTATTAAAAAAAAATTATATTATATTAAAATATACAATTTTACTAAATAATAAAACAAATTAAAGTATTAAAATAATAAATTTGTATCAAAAAATAAATTTTTATACATTTCCAAGTAAATTAAACACAAATACAAATCATTTTAATAATTTAATACAAAGAATATGTCGATTTTCATCTTCTTTGAGAAGTAATAAAGAGTTACATTTCATTTGCAGTATGATTGGAGTTTATTCCCTGGTTGGAGACTAACCTCACCTGAAAATGACAAACAAAAATTGATTTGAAATTGAGAAAAAAAAATTTCAATGAAAAAATTCAAATTCAATACTTACGATTTTGTTAGTAAAATGTTCCTATTTCAATATATTGATTAAATATTTATATTTCATTTTAAATAATAATACACGTTCAATTATCTATGCGTTAAATCAGCTACTTCAAAAACAGAATTTGGTGCCAACCTGGTGCCAACCTAACCAATTTCTTGTATATTTTAAAATTAATTATTTTGGTGAAATTGTTAATTTTAATTTTAATTTCTATAGCTATTTAGTTGAATTACTTTATAAAAATTATTTAATTGGTATGACTTCATAAATATTTAAATAGTTTAGAGCGCGAATTTCAAACCAGAATTTAATCAATATAGATTTTGGAAATGAATTTTAAAAGAATAATTTCAAGTTTCCTTAAAATAATTATAAAATAATATTAATACAAATTCCTTGAGGTAGTCGAGTTATTTGAGAACGTTTAGACCAGTGATTCTCAACTTGTCGCGGTACACTTTTAACGATTTCAAAATTTGGCGGCACACAAAGAAAAAGATAAGTTTAAAAGTTGGTAATTTGTTCATAAACTTTTATATTAATTTTAATTCACATTCTGGGTGTATTAAAATTAAACTACGAAAGTTTGTGAAAAAAGAAGGAAAATTCATATTTTTTTTAAAGCGATACTTATTCATATACTTGTATATTAATTTTAACTCATATCCTAGGTCTATTAAAATTAAACCACCAAAGTTTATGAGATATGAATGAAAATTCATATTTTTTTTTACAGTGTAAAAAGTGATTTTCACGACATGGTCTGTCTGAGGGTGAACAATATATCTCAAGAACGAAAAGAGCTAGGAGGTTGAAATTTTATATTTAAGTTAGGTACCCCAATGGGACGTGACACGAAGCTTTTGAACAAAATCGACCAAAGAGTACTAGTACTTTACTGAAGCACTTTTTCGGTTTTTTTGGATTTTCTCTAAATTCGCTCCAACGATTTTTTTTTTAATTCAAAAATCAATTATTTTTTAGATTCCCAATTAAATGTATATTCTCATTTTGTCATTGAAATCTTCTGAAGACCACTTTACTCTTGTACTCCATAGAAATGATAGGAGAAATGGTTGCCATGGTAACAAAATATAAATATTTTCCCATACTTATAAATTGTAGATCTTGAAAATCGAATGTATCCATACTGTCGGAAACTAAATACATGTCGACACAAAAAATCGGTTGTGACAAGCACAGCACACAACTTTCGATTACAAAAGGTAAGAGAAAGTTGTGTGCTGTGCGCCAGTCACACCAGATTTTTAACATTAACTTCTCTTCTCTTATTATGTAGCCTATTGCTAGGTATTTTTTCGATGAATGTTGTTAATTTTGCTAGGGAATGGCTTAAATTTTTTTTTATTCAAAGTTTTTGTATATTTCAACTACACTTGGCTGAAATAAATGTTTAATCAATAAACTGCAAGTGATGATTTTGGGAGTCATTTTCCGACTAAAGCGTAGATTTTTTTCTTTGGGTGGGGTAGGGGTGTGCCGTTTTAAACCTACATTTGCTCTGATTTTTATTCACTACCTTCCCCTCCCCCAATCACTATACTGAATATTAAAAGACGAAAGATAAATGTTTATTTTTATTTTTTAATATGTCAAGATAAACTACCTTCCATTTTATTAATTTGCTATTCATTTCGAAGAGGGAAAAAGGGGCCCTATCTCCCTTATTATGTCCTTGGACTAAAGCTCAAGAGAACTAGAAACTTTATTTATAAATTATTTTTTACTGGTTAATTCCTGTCTTCTAAAAAAAGTAAAGTCTCAACATTTTCATTTGTTTGCTTCTTTTAATTAGATAAGTCTTACCTGATGTGTGTTACTTTATATAATAATAATAATGAAAGGATGGGTGATTAATTTGCATAAGACGACAACATCCATTCTGAGCATGTAACAGGAGAGAGAGAGAGATAGTAAAGGGTTCGTTGCTGTTCTCTTGTCTGTATTAGGGTTGAGAAAGGGTTTGTCGGATCACTGCCCAAGCATTATCGATGTCTTCTATTATGGAATGTTGTTCTGGTTGGTCTAGGGATAACGATTTCACACTCCAATGAGGAGGAAATTTTGGATAATAAATAAATAAGGAATCATTGGGTCATGCAACTCTAAAACCATATTTTTTACTTTCTCTTATGTTAATGTATGGAAAATGTTGGATTCATGTCAGACATTTAATGTTGAGATTTTGATGGAAATACATGTTTTGAAGTCCCCTGAGTTCAGGGTCAGTTTTAAGCATAAAGAAAATGAGCTACGAGGTTGAAATTTTATATTTTAAGTCAGGTACTTTCCCTGATAGTTCAGATAAACCTTTGAACAAAATCGGACAAAAAGTACTAGTATTTTATTTAAGTACTTTTTCAGTTTTTTTTCGAATTTCTCAAAATTCGCTGGAACATTTTTGATTAAAATTCATAAATCAACTATTTTTTAGATGTTTTTTAAAAAGTATATTAATAATTTTTTTCCTAAAACGTGTTTGAAGTACACTTTACTGATGTAATATTTCAGATTTTTACTTTCTCTTATTTGCAATAGACGCATTTAGCGTCATCTATGAAATGCAAGTGGTCAAGTTTGGAATTAAGATGCTATGGGAAATTATATATACCATGCAGAGAAAAGATTTTGTACAAGATGGCGGCTACCTGGCATTTGAGCCTTATGGCAGGTAGCCGCCATATTGTCCAATATCTTTTCTCTTGATGGTATATGTCGAAACGAAAAAAATCTGGAGTGACAGCACAGTACACAACTTTCGAAGGTTAGAGAAAGTTGTGTGCTGTGGGTTAAGTCCCACCAGATTTTTCTATTTGAAAGCAAATCTTATCAGCGTTGGTATAATTAAGAAAAGTAATGACTGAGATCGACAGCCGATTTCTTCTACCTGGCTGACGTCATTAAATTTTTTTAGCAACGCACGGCTTTAATAATTTATATTTAACAAATAAAGAAAAATAAATAAATAAACATAACACTTAATTAAGATTCTTGACTTGTCATCAATTAAAAAATCAAATAAAGGCAATTGAATTGTTTTGTTTGTTTTTATGAAATGTTTTTTTTTTTTTTTCTTTTCTTTCAATTCGCACTAAAGAAAGAGAAAAGAACAAAACAATAGAACAAGTGCATTCTTATAATTGCAAATGCATTCCCAAAAATGGGCGTTTCAATAAATTATGGCAACAACGACTAGCCGTTTCTAATTAGAAAACTTGTTCTTGTTTTTGTAAAAAATAACATAAAAAAATAAATATAGAGAAGTTGAGTTTTTTTTGCGAGATGTTTCAAGATTTTATTCGACTGACAACTGATTTGTAAATATTCAATTTCAGTCAACCTAAAGATAATTTTGTGGATGAGTTAGTGGCTCAAGATCAAGGGCGGGGAGGGGGTAAAGGGGGTAATTACCCCCCCCCCAGAGATTTGAAAAAAAAAAAATTATTTTTAATGTAAAATTTCAAAAATTAATAAAAAAATTTGATTTGTATTTATATTCTGGCAAACAAGTACAGAATGCGCCTTTAAATTACCGAAATTGAGAAAAAATTGTGTGTTGTGCGACCAGTCACCCCAGATACCCCCCCCCCCCCCGAGAAACACCTCTGAATCCGCCCTTGGTGTAGATATTGTATTGTTGGGTTGCAGCCAAAGGATGAGCAAAGAGATTTTGGACCAATGAAAATACCAATTCTAATAAGAGAAATTTTTTTTTACTTCGAATCTCTGAGCCACTCCAAATCGAATTTTTCAAATGACACATATAAACATGAAAATTCCTGAACGACTGAAGATTGCAAAATAAAATTCTCGCCGAAACGTCTCTTATTGGAATTGGTATTTTCATTGGTCCAAAACCTCTTTGGCTGCATCCCCACAACCCAACATTACTAAAGATAATCTTTTTATAAAACATGATTTTATTGATATATTGAAATTAAATATTAATTAAAGTCAGCGATTCCCGCGGAACTGGGCCGCGGACGTCTAATGAAAGATAAAAATTATTAGCCTACTTATATTTAGAGAAGGGAAAAAAATTCTTTTGACTTTTGTCAATTTTGAGACTTTTCCAGATTTTCTTCACTGATCTCACAAAAAGAAACGTTTTTTGAGATTTTCCGACTTTTGCGACTTTTTTGGGCTTTTTTGTCTGGCAGACACTTTTTTTGAAAAAGTGACTTTTATGACCGACTTTTTTCAATTTTTCAATAGGTAATTTTACCTCAAATAATACATAATTAATAGAACGAATAGGAATGTTTCATCTGTCAAAGTTCCTCAGCATAAATCTGTTCATTTTTCTTTTTCATTTCATATTTATTTGTCAATCCTATTTCATTATATATATTTATATTTTTTTAACAAAGTTCGATTATATAAAATTATATTTAACAAAAATGTGAGTAGTTTAGTGCAGCGTTTTCCAAACTGTGAGGCGCGCCTCCCTAGGGAGGCGCGGACTAGTCTAAGGGGAGGCGCGAATATTGGCCACCAAGATCAATTTTCTAAATGATTGCTAGTTTTATAAATAAAATAATAAAATAATTTAGAAAATTCTGGGACGGAGTTTTTAATTTAGTATTAAAAATTTTTGTTTTTGAATTATTTTGTTAAATGTGTGTGTGGGGGCGGGGGGCGTCATACGATTAAATATTTTTAAGGGAGGGTTGTAACATAAAGTTTGAAAACCACCTGGCCCTAAGTAAGACTCATACTAGAAAATTATACTATGTGTAAAACCCAAAGGCGGATCCAGGGAAGTTTCTCAGGGTTTTAATTTTTTTCTGACTAGTCGCGAAGCTCGCTGAAGGCGATAGCATTGTTAATTATTTTATTTATTAGGATTGGATAAGGGGTTGAAAAATTGAAAAAAAAAAAAAAAATGTTTTTAAAAATTTTTTTTAGCTAAATCGAAGCCAAATAAATAGAAAACATTCAAAAAATAGCATTTATTATTATTTTATTATATTAAGGGTTGATTAGGAGGGATGAAGGGTTGATTATTTAAGAAAGGCCTTGGAATATTCCAAATCACTTGTTGACATTCTTTTTCAGCTCTAAATATAGTTAGATAAGAGCAAAAGGTATTTTTTTACTTTTAATAAAAAGGGAATTGTTATTTTCATCTTTTTATTCCTATACAAACAGAGAGAGACAAGTCTATCTCTCTCTCGTTCAGTCGAGTGCGCGGCCTGCCGGCAGGCGCTGTTCTTTTTTTGTGTTTAAAGTGAATCAAAGTGAATAATTAATATAGTGTAACCCACCCTGACCACTCCGTCAGCCAACACACCCTCTTGAGAGTCTTATTAAAGGTAATTATTATGCATTTTATCGTTGAAAAGAAACATATAATTTGATTGCGAAAAACGATTCTTTTGAATATGAAATTAAATATTTTGTATTTCACTAAGGGTAGAGGGAGAATATGAGCTGTTGAAAGGGGGAGGGGGAGTGTACGTGTCATTGAAAAAAAATTAGTTTTTTATTTTTTATCTTAAGTCACCATTATTTACCATTATATAGGTACTTTCTATATGGCCTATATTTTTGTTAATCAAATTTCTTTAATATAGGCTACTTTTACACAGGGGTGGATTAAGGGTTGAAAATTAAAATAAAATAAAAATTAAAATAATTATTTATAAATGTATTCAAATTATTTTGAGAGTAATTTCGCGGTGAAGGCTCGCATTTCCTTAAAGGGGGGAGGGGAGGTATGAAGGCCTTAAGCAGGGGGGTTAATGCCCCATCCCCTATAATGCGCAGGGATATTAATGTTTTTTAATATTTTACTAAAAATTAAGTGCATTCCGTTTGAGTTAAAATTTATATTCACTATTTAGCAAATAGGATATTGGGGTAGAAACATTTTAATGTCATTCTAAAATTTATTATTACTGGGGCGGAATTAATTTTTGAAGATATCGAAACTCTCATAAAGAGATAATAATAACACTGGGTAACTTAGGAACCCATCGAATCCCGTGCAGAATTTTGTAGGGATTTTTTTTATTAGGTAGAAAAGTAAGATATGATTAGTCCACTTAGAATTTTACTGGGGTGAGTTACCGCATCTTTTTGTATAAAGAACTAATCTCAATTCGGATTTGAATTTTTACTTTCTCTTACCTATATGTATAAGTTAATATACATATATATATAAGAGAAAGTTTTGGATTCATGTCGAAAATTCGATGTCGAGACTTTAATGGATATACACGTTTTGAGGGCCCCTGAATACAAAAAAGTGGTTTTCCCGACATGTTCTGTCTGTGTGTCTGTTTGGGTTCAATTTAAAGCATGAAGGAATTGAGCTAGGAGGTTGAAATTTTATATTTAAGTTAGGCACCCCCCCTCCCCCCTAGAGAGTGAAAATAAGATTTGAAAAAAATATTTTCCTTCAGGAATGAAAGTTAGAAGAAAACGCAAACAGAATTTTTTCTTTAAAAATATATTTAACAGCTGACGTTTCGGCTTTGGTCAAAGCCTTCCTCGGAGCTGTTAGTGGTCATCCGAGGATGACTTTGACCAAGGCCGAAAAGTAAGCTGTTAAAATATATTTTTAAAGAAAACATTCTGGTTGCGTTTTCTTCTAACTTTCATTCCTGATACAAATTCCACCAGCCATAAAATACCCTTATACCAGTGTTTCCCAAATTGTGAGGCGCGGACTATTCTAAGGGGAGGCGCGAATATTGGCCACCAGGACCAATTTTCCAAATTATTGGTAGTTTTAATAAAAATAAATAAAAAAAATATTTTTATATAAATTTATATTTTTTAGCATTAAAAATTTTTGTTTTTGTATTATTTTATAAAATGGGAGGGGGGGGGAGGCGTCATAAGATCAAATATTTTTAAGGGAGGCGTGGTAACATAAAGTTTGGAAACCACTGGTTTAGTGTTTAGTCAAATCCGAATTGAGGTATTTTTATTTATGAATATCAATATCTTATTCAAATGAATAGGTCTCGAAAATTATTTAAATAAAATTGTATACAAGATGTCCGAGTTATCAAAAGAAATTATACAGTGATTCAAGGCTGCATTTCCTTTACTTTTTCATATTATTAATTCTTAAACTTGACAGCGACTTTTTAGAGACTTTTTGGCTAAAAAAAGAATTGACTTTTAAGGCGACTTTTTTCCGAAAATAAGAGAACACGCTTTTTTCACTTATAAATGAGCTTTTTCAAATATTGTTTTCTTGAAAAATATTGTAAATACAGAGATAAACCGAAGGTTAGTGCGATTTAAGGCTAAAACTATCCAGTTTTCATCCAAATATTGACGCTCTTGTAGGTATAAAACAAGACCATTGAGTTTAATGACTTTTTTTTGCCCAAAATCGCCCTAATTTCCTTTTTTTAGCTAATTAAATTTTCACTAGTGAATGATTTTATTTTATATTTTTTTAACCAAAATGTTAATGCACGCTTTGCCGGAGAGACTATAAAGGACTCAATGAGATTAAGTCTCTTTGATATGACTTCCTTCACCTGATAATTAGTAAGCTAAAAGCATTTCACTTAACATTTTACCCAACATCATCACTTAAGAATATATCAATTAATAAGATTTTTTTTTTAAATAATAATAATAATATGCATCATCTATAATTAAGTCATGGTCATCATCAATTAGAAAGAGAGAGTTAATGAATAATTTATTTACTTATTATTTAAAAGAAAATAAATAAGTAAATAGTAACCAAGATTTATGGATTTAAAGGAATTATGTAAAAATAAATTTTTATTTATTGAGTGGTTTTAGATAGATATTTAATCATTAATTACGTGAAAAGTTTATAAATTTCCTTTTTGAAATTATGAATGATTGATTGAAAATTAGTATTTCCTTCCCTCTTAAGGGATGCTTTTAGGTGTTGATAAGAAATCTTTTCGAATGCACCGTTGAGGTCATCTTTGCTATTTTTTTCCATTTCATATATAATCCTTTTTTTTTTTGGAGAATAATTTTAATCATGAAATTTTGTGATTTTGTAAAGAAAAAAAATCTGATGTGATTACACATCACGTGACTTCGGAATTCGGTGTGCTATCACATCAGATTTTTCATAGCGTATTTTCATCAAAAATTCGACATAAAATTTTGAATGCGGCCGTAAAACTTGTTCCGGGTATAAAGCCTACTTATCTTCTTCAGAGTTTCATTTCTGTATTAAAACTTCATATATATAAAAATCTGGTGTGCACAACACAAACTTTTTCTTACCCTTTGTCAAGAGAAAGTTGTGTACTGAACTGGTCACACCAGATTTTTTGTGTCGAGATATATTTAGCACCAAAGTTCCAAACCTGACCACGCGATTCATAGACTGAGCTACGAATACTTCCACATCAGTAAAGTGTACTTCAAACAATTTTTACAAAGAATTTCACTGATATACTTTTTAAAGAGTATCTGATTTATTAATTTTAATCAAAATCGTTGGAGCATATTTTTTTAGAAAATCGCAAAAAAATTGTAAAAGTACTAATACTCTTTGGACGATTTTCTTAAATATAAAATTTCAACCTACTAGCTCTTTTCGTTCTTGAGATATTTTGTTCACAGTCACACAGACAGACCATGTCTCGAAAACCACTTTTTTGGACTCAGGGGACCTCAACCTGTATATCCATCAAAATCTCGACATCAAATTTTTGACATGATCGCAATACTTTCTCTTCTTATATTTTATATATTGGGTAAGAGAAAGTAAAAATTATATATACCTACAGCTAAATTTTATTTTAATAATTTTTCGAAAATTTTCTGAAGGAGGGAAAATTCATCTTTAATATTAATAAATAATTTTCATGTCGCTAGCTCATAAATAAAATACAATATAATCAAATATTTAAATTATTTGTCCCCTGCTGGGCGACAACCACATCAACCTAAGTCGTTTTCTCTATTAATTTTTTTTTTTTTTTTTTTTTTTTTTTTTTTTTTTTTTTTTGAGAAATAAATACCAGCTTATTTTGTCAAAATTTTTTGGCTATACGTTTTGAGAATATCAGCAATTTATAGTACCTTATCTTTCGTATTCCATTTTAGGATATTTGGTCTTCGAATATTTTATTATATTATAGGTCGAATATTTTTTTAAATTTGTTTGAGGTCTTCTTCAGCACCTGAAGCAACTTGGATAATGTTTCTTTCAATTTATTTAATCCGTTTATTTCAATTTATTGGTAGCCAGTATTTTTTTTTAATTTTTCCTTTGAATAAATTAATTGAATATGTAGGCCCTATTATTAAAAAATTTTCAAAATGTCAAGGTTAAGTAATTAATTGGAAATAGAAAGAGAGAGAGAGAGACATGTGTGAGTAAAAATTATAAGGTGTTAAAAATTATTTGTAATACAAATTAAATTCATATAATCAAAGAGAAAAAAAAGGATGCAGTACAATTTAAAATTTTTTATGAAACTCATTCAATAATTGATTCTCAAAATCAATATTAACATATTTTATTCAAGAATGTTTATTTTTATTTATCGATTTCCACAACTTTGATCAGAGAGTTATAGCTAATTAGGCATAACTCAATTTTTTAGGTGCTCTCTATGTTCGATATACTCGTATTTTTTCATTTTGACCTCAACATTGTTAGAAGCCTACTTTATTCTTTTGTTTCATAGAAAGACTAGCAGCAAGGCCCGCATTAGCCGTACAAGTTTAATACCAATTAATTAAGGATATCATAATAATCTCGACATAAAAAAATCTGACGCGACGCCACAAAACTCTCGATTACTGAAGAAAGAGAAAGTTGTGTGCAGTCATTCACACCAGATTTTTTTATTTTATTTATTTTTTGTTTCGTATAACACGCATTCGCATAACTGTTAACCTATAGGCCTACTTTTCGAAAAAAAAAAAAACAACATTTATTTGATTTTAAATATTAATCAAAGGAAATTTTTTTAAATATTTGTCATCATCATCATCATTATCCTAATCATGATTCATATTCTTCTCCTCTTTTTTTTTTATTCTTTTTGTTTGATTTATATCCAAACTCCATTCACTGATTTCTTCCTTCCTGGTGTAGGCTTGAGGCTATTTAAAAAACACAAACACCTGTTTATTATATACTATAAATACTAATGCCTCCACCTCTTTCTATGGCCTATAAGAAACCAAGACGGGGAATAAATCATGGCAAATGAAAGAGGAGGAGTTTTGTATGATCTAAGTGACAAGGGAGTCGGGCGGGGAGGCATAATAATCAAGGACATTCCAGTTAGAAAGTATACATTTAGGGATTAAAAAAAAAAAAAACAAAAAAAAAAACAGAGTTTTCCATTTAACACGAATTAAAAAATAAAATAGGCCAATTGGGAGCTTACAAAATTTCATCGGCTTCATAGCAATTCCCAAAGAGCCTGTTGATTAAGGATCAAATGCCTCGCTCGATTCATTTTTTTTTAATAAACAGATTATAAAATGTAATCACTAAATCGTTCCTAAAAAGTTGGGTGTTTACGATAGCCTACATATGTCCGTCTGACCCGGTGGAATTTCGAAATCAAATTTTATATACAGGGAATTACAGGAAAATTATTTTCGTTCCGAAAATCCAATAACTTTTTGAATTATTAATTGTTGATATTACGATTTCTCACATAGGAAATGCGTGAAGATATTAGAAATCAAAAGAAATTTATGTACTAGGTATAATCCAAAGAATAGGTCTACTTAAAGGTCAACAGTGAACTTCAAATGACAGTGTGTATCCTCCTCTTATGCTAGGGGTCTAAAAAATATCCCGCGGAGAGTAGAACAAAACATGCGCCTTGAATTCTAATTATAAATATAGATAGATTAATTTGTTTCATCTGTCAAAGTTCCTCAGCATAAATCTGTGATTAATCGAGCCCAGATGTTTATGATCAATCAGATGCATTAATGCGCTATAAAATAACCATTTTACACAGTACTTTCCAATTCTTATGAAATTTTGTATTTATTTAGGAATGTGTATTGTATTGAAAATAAAACAGTTTATTTCAAGCAAGTTAAAATTTTATATTCAAGTGATATTCTTGCCAAGTGACTCTAAGCTTTTGAACAAAATCTGCCAAATGTACATTTTTAGGTTTTTTCGATTTTATAAATAAAAATAATAATAATTATTATTATTATTTTAATAATAGGTTTCTTTTTTTATTTTAATGAGCTTAAGGCGAATTTTTGATGGTTGTTTGAACTTAGCCACCGAGGACTGATGCCTCTAAGCGGATCGTAATAAATTTATTTATTCATTTATAACAATTTTTTAAATTATTTGTTCTCATTCTACTTTTGGACAATTTATTGTTGAATTTTTCTAGACAAGGTTTTTTTTTTTTTTGTAAATAATCAAAAATCTTTCGATACAAAATTAAACTTTTTAATAATAAAACTTTTTTTTTTTAATTTTGTAATCTCATAATTGAAAGGTGAAAATGACGTAAAAAATATTTAATGTTAAAACAAGTTTTTTTTTAATTAATTTTTTTGGTATTTTTAGAAATTATCAAAAGAGCCAACGAGAGAGAGAGAGATTTAATTTAAAAGTATAAATAAAAAAATTGGATGTAATGTTCGTGATTTTTTTTTAATGAAATCACAATAAATGGACATTTTAACTAGAGAAAATGAATTTCGTTTCTAATTATAGTATTTTTTAAATATTTTTATGTATGTTTAAAAAAATTTAAGTCATGTTTAATTTATAAAACACCAAGAGTTCTAATTACAGTGGCAATGTCTCTATCAGAAGGGCTATTTTTAGTTTGTAAAAATTGTTTAATTGTATAGGAAAATTAATTTCTTTATTTCCTGTTTATCTCAAAAATGACATAATAGTGTTTTTATTTATTTATTCATTTTTTCCAAATTCTGATGTCATGGCGAAAGAGGAGCGTCAAGAAAATCGAATATTGTAATCACAACATATCATAGTTAAAAAAAAACTTGGATAATTCATTGACAGCCTTTTAAATAAAATGCGAAGCTCCTCAAATAAAATTAAATAAAAAAAAACTAGTGAAAAAAAGTATAGAAAAATACAATATAAAATTCAATTTATTTTTACCGAACCGAATTTGTTAGTTCAACTTTATTTTCTTCTTTCTTCTTCTTCTATCCTCGCCTTATTCCCGCGATGCGGGGTCGGCCGACCTCACTTTCACCCTCCAACGGTATCATTCGTTTTTTCGACAGGAAGAAATTTGACAGACCAGTCCGTCGCTCGGTCTGATGCCTGTTGAAAAGAGGCAGGAAGAGAGAGAGAGACAGACTGACTGTCGGGCAGCTTGTGGTCGCCGTCCTCGTACCCTCAAGATGTGATCCTCTGAGCGAAGATCAAATTCCTTTTCATTTTGCCTTATTCTTTCGTCTAAAGTTTCTAAGTGGAGCCTGGACATGGGCGTAACTAGGGGGTGCCGGAGAGCCCGGCCTCCTCCAGAGGCGCGTGCCCTTCCCCCCCCCCAGAAGCTCTCTCCCCCAAGAAAAATTGAGAAAATATGGGGCTTTCCAGGCCCCCGGAGAATAACTGGTCCTATGCCCCCCCCCAGCCAAATCTCTAGTTACGCCCATGAGCCTGGAGCCATAATATTAAAAAATTACAAAACCTGGGGTAGTAAGACCTCCCTCACTCCCCTCTGTTTATACTACATTCTGGAGAAGTAATTTCAGATTTGGAAATTAGACGTATTCATATAAATAAATTCCACTGAGTAGATTTTGAATTATTTTTTATTAACTGGAACGAGGTATAAATAAATGTCTTGAGTCTAGCCGTGTCTTGAGCCGTCTTTTTTTTGTTCCCGGGGCCATGTCATGTCAACAGAATACTTAATAAAAATTCTACGTTTTGTTGAGTTGAACTCAGAATCTCCAACATATACGAAGACACTTTGCCTCGATTTAAATCCAGAGATTTCTTAATTTTTATGCACCAAAAGCGAATTAGCCAGACAATTTTCTACAATCTTCCCGCATATTAATTAGAAATATTTTTAAAATTAAATTAAATTTTACGAAACTCAATTTTTTCATCAAGTAATTAAACCGACAAATAATTAAAAATAAATATCCTCTTTTAACATTGAAACCCGTCATATCCAAGCTTAACTTAGACCTTTTTAAAGTACTTATTATTTATTTATTACTGCAAATGTCAGGTGCTTTTTAAAAGCATTCGTTTTTTTTTTTGCCTTCCAGATTTGTCTAATAATAAATAAAAACAAACACACGCACGCACACACTGACAACCTGTTTTTCAATTTATATTACTTTAAACAAACATAATAACAACATAAACATAATGTAATGACAATTATATAATTAAACTGAATGAAACGCCATAAAGAGACAATTATTTTTTTATTTTATCTTGATTGTTAATTTACACAAATTTAATGTAAATTTTTTTTTTATAATTGTAATGATTATCTGATATATTAATGAATATAAAAAGGTTATCAGGTGGCCTTAGGACCTGCCTTGACGTAGAGGCGGGATGAGTCCCGTCAAAGCCAGAAAAATTATTTCTCAAGTGGAATTTCGATATTTCGTACCTTCCGGCTAATTCGTACATATTTGCCTGTCCCCAGAGAAACTCCATAACTATTAATAATAAATATAATAAAAACAATGCATTTCAGACAACTCGGAAATTCGTATTATTTTTATCCTCGTGGTCACTTAAAACATCTATTTTTTTTCAATGGAGGCCATTTAGACCTTAAATTTGTTTCTCTATTTATATCAATTGGTTGGTAGCCATTTCAATTCAATTGATATAAATTTTGTCGTTATGTGAAGGGATGCAAACCCCTGACGCCTAGTACAATAGGCAACAACTCTACCATCTGTGCTAGGGCTCAGGGGCACTTAAACGTCTTCTAATTCGCATTTCCAGCTTAAGTGCGTCTCGAAAAGCCGTTAGAACACGATTCACTACCGAGTTACTCTAGGCGGCAAGAGATGGCGTTAGTTTTTCCCATAGGGATACAAGGGATTTATTTCATTTCATTTGAAAGATTTCAGCTAATTAATTAGGGTAAAAAATTAATTATTTTTTAACACAATGATTACTAATTTAATTATCTATAAGATAAAGAGCGAATTTTTTTAAAATATCTTTTATTTAATGCGATTATTCTAAAAAAAAAAATTTATTTTTTCGAAAATCAAATTCTATAAGTTGTAGATAATTTAAATAGCTTTAGTTTAAAAAAAATTTGAGGTCGATAGCTTCAAAATTGTGGCCGCTGGGACCTTCCAAAATTAGCACCCCGAGACGCGCACCTTAAAAAAGCTTTTAAATTCTCCCGATAACTGGTATTCTCGATAATTCGTACCAAACCGTCGGTTCCCTGGCCATCGGTATTCTACTGGGTTGGGCAGATTTTCCGTCATAAAATTTTCGTCACCGAAACTTCCGTAGCATACCTGTCTAGTGTCGCGTTAGGCTAAAAAGCATGAAAAGTCGCCAAATTGGAAAAAGGCAAGACTTTTTTTTACGCTTGCTCTCTTGTTATAATTTAATCCCGCAAATTAAAGTCTGAAATAAATCAGACAGCGCCTTGCCTTTTATTATAGAGAAAATTTAATTTAATTAGATATTTTATTTATATTGCATAACAGAAAATAACATAATTTTTCAGACCTTATCTAATAAGATTAATATGATAATTAGAGAGGAGAGAGTGAAATTTTTTAAATCCGTCTCTGTCTATTTTTTTTTAAGTGGGTCGCGTGGGCGGAGACAAAAAAAAAATTCGAGAGGCAAGCGAACTTTGACAAAACCAGGATCTTTTTTTTTTTCTAATTTTTTGATCCGCCTTTAATCGCCCTCTAATTATTATTATTTTTATTATTATTATTCGTGAACAATCATGACGATAATATCTTTGCAATCCATCTATGAGATCATCGAAAAATTATAAACACGGAAGAAAAGATTGAGAAAAGTTTTTTATTTACTTATAATTTGCAAATAAAAGAAAAATGAAGACCTTTTTCAGGAAGTCGAAAAACCCAGATAAGAATTGAGGAATATATTTTGGAGTAACATCGTTACTCTTTTTCTAACTAGCGAAAAAAAAACAAAGTAGACCTTCGCTCACTCTCAGTCCATAATAACACACTATTTCTAACAATTTGGTCATTGGATTTCTTTGGCCAATATAACCAAGAGGAATAATAAATTGACATTGGCTTGGTCCTGATGATGGTCCTATATGCGACCGAAACGTTGACCCTGGCACTTTATATTTAAATAAAAATTAAAAAAACGACTAGCTGCGTTGCTCATTTGGGATTTCCTGAACCTTAAATAAAAAGTAGACCTTATAATCGGGGGGGGGGGGGGGCCCCCCCCCGCTAATGGAAAATTTCTTTAACCGGTAGCCATCGGTATTTTTTTATTAATATTTATATAATTTATACATACTTGGTATACATCAAAATTCCAAAATGGTTTCAGGATATGAAAAAGAACTGTGCTTGTCACGTCAGATTTTTTGTGTCGAGATATATTTAGTTTCCCATAGCACCTTAGTTTCAAACTTGCATTTTAAATGTTGACTGCTTGAAATAAACTATGGTTATTTTTCAAAATTTTACTCTCATATTTGGATATTTTATACACAATAGGGAATCCTAAATAAATACAAAATTTCATTGGAATATGAAAATTTTTTTTAAATGTGTAAAAAGTTCCAAAGGGGACCCCCTTTTGAATCGAAATTAACCTGCAAATCCCCATAGGGATTTAACATTGGCTCTATAGGAGGAAGTGCCGGAAAATTAATTTGAAAAATCTGTAATACTACATCAATAAAGTGTACTCCAAACAATTTTCACGAAAAATTTATTGATATACTTTTTAAAGAGCATCTAAGAAATAGTTGATTAATGAATTTTAAACAAAATCATTGGAGCGAATTTCTAGAAAACACTGAAAAAGTACATCAGTAAAGTACTAGTACTTTTGGTCGATTTTGTTTAAAAGCTTATTTTCACCACTTAAGGGGATGCCTAACTTAAATATAAAATTATAACCTCGTAGCCCATTTACTTCATGCTTAAAAATGTCCGCACGGCGGGACCCACTTTTTTGAACCTCAAAACATGTATATTCATCAAAATCTCGACATCGAATTTTTGACATTATCGCAATACTTTCTATATACCGGTATATTTCATATAGGCTATATGGTAAGAGAAAGTAAAAATTTAAAATAACATTTTTACTTTCTCTTACCCTATATATGAAATATATATGAATATATATGAGTAGTCCATTTCCAAAAGTGTCTAGTTGCATCGGGAACAAATTTTCAGGAAAGAGAAAAACCTGTATTTTATTAAACTCAAGAGTTAATTTATGACTGTTATGTTTGTAAATTCTGTAAATAAATTAGGGACACAATGTATATGTATGTATGTATATGTGTTTGGGAAATTTCGGGGGGGGGGGGGGTGCGGTACCCTCGACCTCCCCCTTTATATACGCCCCTGAGTATAATATACAATATTTTAGATGTATTGTAGGGCTACAAATAGATATAGAATTTAGATTTATTAAAATGTAGAAAAAAATTATTTGAAAATCAATTTTAAGAGTTCATAGTCTTTGCAATTCTACTCTGACTTTAAATTCCAAATTTCATCAAATTTGAACTGAAGGGGTCCAAGTTATCCAAGTTATTCTGGCCTTTGATGATTTCAAATATCTTATTTAGTGAAGAAAGCCGCCATTTGGATAAATAGCTCCTTGATCGAATAATTTATCTTTCTAATAATATATCTATTTTTTACTAATAATATAATATTAAATAAATTTCAACTGTTTTGCATTGTATAATTAATTAGCTTCGCCATTATAATTAACATATATACGTCTATAAATTAAAAGGCATGTACCCATAATTCCTATAAATCTGCCACTAATTCTCCGAAATGGCCAGATCGCTTGTGTGTGGAGATGGAGGCTGCCGCCAGGGATCAAATTTACGACGGCCTCTCTCAAATTCTCTCTCCCTCAAGGCCAGGTAATTTTGCACTCGACTGCGGAGATAATTATAATCAAACCCCCTCCATATCAAATGGGGATTATATAAGAATTTCAAATTCTATTCGGCCTAATCGTATCGTGGTTTAATATTAATTTATTAAATTTTTTTTTAATAAATTTATAATATTGAAAATTTAAGCGAGGAGAAATATTAATTAAATTTTATATCGGCTATACAAACAAAAATCTGGTGTGACAAGTCGCACAGCACACAACTTTCGATTACCGAAGGTATTCGAAAGTTGTGTTCTGTGCTTACACACCAGATTTTTTTTGTATCGACATCTATTTAGTTTCCGACAGTACGGTACATTCGATTTTCAAGATGTAAAATTTATAAACATGGGAAAATATTTATTTTTTTGTTATCTTGGCAACCATTTCTTCATTCTTTTCTATGGAGTACAAGAGTAAAGTGGTCGTCAGAAGATTTCAATCAAATGAGAATATACATTTTATTGAAGATCTAAAAAATAATTGATTTTTGAATTTAAAAAAAAAATCGTTGGAATGGATTTTGAGAAAATCGAAAAAAAAAAACTGAAAAAGTACGTAAGTAAAGTACTAGTATTCTTTGGCTGATTTTGTTCAAAAACTTCCTGTCACGTCCCATGGGAGTGCCTAACTTAAATGTAAAATTTCAACCTCCTAGCTCTTTTCGTTTTTGAGATATTTTGTTCACAGACAGACAGACACACAAAGACAGACCATTTCGTGAAAACCACTTTTTTTGTTTCGGGGGACCTCAAAACGTGAAGATCCATCAAAATCTCGACTTCGAATCTTTGACATGATTCCAATACTTTCTCTATATATATATATTAGCATATATAGAGGTAAGAGAAAGTAAAAATGAATATTCTGAAACGGGAAAAGCAATGGCGGGTGGTGCGACTAGTAGCCTAAAAACTGACTGAATTATTCCATTTATTTTTATTAATAACAAAAACAATTTTAACTAAATGCAATCTGCACTTTGTTAATGAGAATTCCAAACTTATATTAAAAACATATAAAGATTTAGCACACAACTTATATCCAACTTTTTAAGACAAAAAACACATATCAGAGCGAAAGAGAGATTGTTTTTTTTTTTTTTTTTTTTTTTTTTACTCTATTATTAAATCACTTAAAGTAAAATTAAAAACTTTCTTTAGAACTAAAAATTATTAAAAGAATTTTATTTGAAAAGTTCTCTATAAGTAGAGAACAAAAAAAAGTTAAAAACAAAAATTCCGGGCTTATTTAAAAAAAAATTAAAAGTAAAACAAAAAAAGTTTTCTATTTCAACAGATCCAAAATACTTATGAAATACTAAACAGAAACGGATTATAAAAATCTGGTGTGACTGGTGCACAGCACACAACTTTCTCTTACCCTCCGGTAAAGAAGAATGCTTCCACATCAGTAAAGTATACTTCAGACGATATCCACGAAAAATTTCACTGATATACTTTTTAAAGAGCATCTAAAAAATAGTTCATTTATGAATTTTAAACAAAATCGTTGGAGCGAATTTTGAAAAAATCTGAAAAAACTGAAAAAGTACATCAGTAAAGTACTAGTATTTTTTAGCCGATTTTGTTCAAAAGCTTGTTTTCACTTCTTGGGAGGGTGCCTAACTTAAATATAAAACTTCAACCTCGTAGCTCTTTTAGAGATAATAATAATTATCCACTCTATCTGATAAAATAAACCACACAGGTCAAATGAAAGAAAAAGTCTTTAATAATATCAAATTTTTTTTTATTTACCAAATGCTTAATTTATAGTTGAAATTAAAAATTTAATGTCTCATTTTATATTTCCTATTATTTTAAAATTTCCTCCAAATTAGCATTTAAATTGCTATTTTATTTAATTTCCTTTTAAAAGCAAAATCTGATTCTGTAATATTTTTTTTTTTATAACGGAATCATCATCATCATCTTATATTTTTATAAAAAAAAAAGGGTTTTAATCTTACGATTGGAGATTTTCCAACTTTGTTAGAGGAAAAGAGAGAGAAATCAAATCTCTCCCCACTCTCCTTCCATCTATTGATTATTATGCAATGGCAAATCTGTTTTTCTCATCTACTACACTATAACCATTCCATATGTTCATTTTGATTAAAAGAAAAAAAAAAATCTCTGGATTTGAGAATTTTCTAGTTCATTTCTTAAAGAAGTTTATCAACCCTAGGCTTTTTTTTATAGAAAGCAAAAACTTAACCTGATTATTATCTAAGTGAATGAAGAGCTAATTAGTAGAGGAAAAAAATAAGATTTAAAACAATTGTTTAGGTTTAATGGACCATTTAGTCAAAGTCAGAAAAAAAAAAATAAAACTAGCTAGAGCCTTGTTTGAAAAGGATGGAATTTTTTCAACCAATGCTCAAATAGACTGTTCATTAGCCAGTTAAAATTAGTAATTAATTAAGCTTATAGAGATAAAAAAATTGCCGAAAAAAGTAACTTCTCTATATTTTTAGATCGTTTTTCATTAAAAGACCAACCAGTTAATTTTATTATTCAGAGACAAAATTTATTTGAATTCAAATAATTTGCTATAGGAAAAAAAATTCTCTAACTCTTTCGTTTCTCTTCTAGGCCGCAAGTTAGCGCTGCTATCATTCACGTTGTCTACGATTTGTGATGACAAGTAATAATTTAATATTGGATTAATTATTTTCGTTTTAAATATTATTTTTGCATATCTCAACGAAATTTTGTTTGTAAAAATATCGTGATAACTCTATTATCCGACTGATTAATAAGATTTTTAAAACAACATTGAATATTCGATGGAATTTACATTTTTCTAATTGACATCATAGGAGGTTATAATTATTTAACTAAAAGTAAGTAAGTTTCTATTATTTGATTATTAATTCCTTATTTAAATAAAATATAAAATCAAAACAATAGATCTATTAATCTTTATAATTATATTAAATCGACATGGTTCTAAAAAATTCATTTTCCCTTTATAGGCCACGTGCAATTTGACTTTAAAAAATCATAATAAATTTGTTTTTTATTCGTTTTAAAGAATCTAATAATATTTTTGAATTATTTGGTATTAAGTAAGCATTAAGATATTGCATTAACTTTTTCTTTATTTGTGAAATAATTGAAATGTCAACTTCCCTAACTCAGTGCTTTAATTTAGAAATATTATAATTTCAAGCCCTATTTAGAATAGAACAAAATTTTAATGCCGAATTCTATTTAATTAACTTCATTACATCATTAATAACTCTTTATTTTAAATTAATTTAATAAATATTTTATTTTTACATGTAAATTTGGGATTCATAACATACTATGACTGTATATATATATATATATATAATATAAATAGCACAATTAATAAAGTTTTCCTATTATTAATTATGAATTCTTGTTTCAGATGATTCTTTTCACACACGAAATCCTTTAACAAAATATTGTAGACTTACTTCATGTAAAGAAAAAGCCTGCATCTGCTGGGAAACATTTCTTTGCTAGGTAAGAAATCTTCTCATCTGTATTTAATCAAAATTTTCATTTAAAATGATTATTAATATAATTATAATGCTGTTAATTAATTATTTAACTAAAAGTAGGTAAAACTCTATTATTCTTTATTTAAATAAAATCTAAAATCTAAACAATAGATCTATTAATCTTTATAATTATATGATTGAATTGACATGTTTCTAAAAAATTCATTTCTCTTTTCAATCCCTTTATAGGTAGGTCATGAGCAATTTGACTTTAAAAAATCATAGTAAATTTCTTTTTTTATTCGTTCAAAAAAGTCTAATCATATTCTTGAATTATTTGCTATCAAGTAAGCAAGATATTGCATTGCAGTGGTTTGAAACCATCAAGAAATCTCATGATTTCATCCTTTTTGTCTGCCAAATCTTATTCGGTACCTTTTCAATATTATTGAAATATTATTCAATACCTCTCTAATTACTTTGTTTTAAAATAATAACTTTCTCTTCATTTAGATTGGCATACAAAGTCCGATCCTGGATGTATATATATGATGAAGCTGATCAAGATTATGTGCCTGTCTTTAAATATATTTGGAAATCAGAATAACTTTCGTTTTTATTTCTTAAAAAGAATTCACATTTAACTTGAACTGATTATTTACTACACGTGACTACTTCAATAACTAAGGAAACAACTCAAGATAAATTAGTGAAGAAACCAGCAAGTTCATTCACATTCATTTAATCGATTTTGCAGAAAGTTCAAGCCCTATTCTTACAGGTTACAGGCTTACTCTACAGGTTAGTACCACTAATTATTCTCCCTTTTAAGCATTTAATATTTTTTGACGGCCAACACTCTGCTTTTGCATTAAACGATTCCCGAAGCACATCAGATCTAAATGATTTAGATGTGTCTTTTGTGCCATGTAGCTATTAATTATAATGGAATATATACTAAAGATCACAAAAGTGTTACCAGTCATTTAAATGCTTCATCATTATTACAAGTCTCTAAAATTATTACATTATAATTTTCAAATTAAAATTACTTGTAGTAAAGTAATATGTTTTTTAAATATTTTGTAGACGAGGATTATATTCTCCTTGGCAGCAGCAGCTTACTCGTCAACTTTGGATGGAGGTAAGTTATTTAAAATTAATTAAAATCAAGATTAATTTTAATTTTGTATTTATTTCTCTTCCAACAGGTCAAGTGTTTTGCAAATTTCACTTTCAAAATTTTTCAATTCCATTTTATAAATTAACGTTGTAACATATAAAAATTGTAATTTCAGGTCTTGAAAATGGAATTGAAAAATTTTGAAAGTGAAATTTGCAAAACACTTGACCTGTTGGAAGAGAAATAAATACAAAATTAAAATTAATGTTGATTTTAATTAATTTTAAATAACTTACCTCCATCCAAAGTTGACGAGTAAGCTGCTGCTGCCAAGGAGAGTAAAGTAATATGTTTTTTAATATTAATAATAATAATATATATATGTATATATAGGCCTATATATATACAAAAAAAATTATTTATTTTAATTCTAATACTTTCTCTTATTTTCAGATTCTTATCTACTTGGCTCTGATATCTGAACTGATTAACTCAATGAGTCCGATTCACTAAATGATACCCCATGAATACCATCTTCGAGGATCTGGAGAAATGGCCGTTGATCATCCTATGCATTTGCTATCACTGGTCTTGGTCGCAGGGAAAAGAGGAAGGAATTTAAGAAAAGCAATCGAAAGCCTGTTCAACTCCGTGACTACTTCAATGAGTAAGTAAACAAATCAAGATAAATTAGTGAAGAAAACAGCAAGTTCATTCACATCCATTTAATTGATTTGTCAGATAGTTCCTATTTATTATCACACTATTTTTTCACTATCATATAGAAATAAAATTCCATCTGCATTTCATTATGCAAGTGGGCTGACTAATACAATTATAAATTTTACTCACTTTTTTCTTATCATTTATTATTTGAGATATTGTGTGTGATTCTCTCTTATTAGAATCTTCCTATATCCTGGAATCAAAATAAATTTCAACCAAAGACAAATTAGATCAAATAAAGTCCTAAATTTGATAACAAAATCGGCGGGTGTTGTGCAATTTTTTCGGTTCAGCTAAGAAATTTATAAAAATAAAACTTTATTTTAATCAATTTGGTTGAAATTTATTTTGAATCCAGCTTGTTACAAGATTGCAATAATCGAAGATCATCTAAAAATGAAACTTATTAACTTTTTTTTTAAATAATGTGTCATATGCATACCGGAGTCATTCACCCTTATTCTATAAAAAAATATAATTTTAAATTATTTTCAATTTCCTCAAAAATTGATATAAATTAGTGCCATACACAACAAGAAATAAATTTAATTTCTTACATTTTTTACTTGGCCCAATTTATTAAAAACACAATTGAATAATTGTTTTTTATTTCCATGTTTATTAATTTTTAATTATTTTTTTTTGTTTTAGATGTTTAATTTCACTTTCGACTCCGGGAGCGTCTCCTTATTAAAATCACAGACTTACCTATGCTACCTAAAAGATCTGCATCAACCTGGAAACACTTCATTGCAAGGTAAAAAATCTTTTTTTTTTAACACTCACTCTTTTTTCTCATTCCCACTCAGGTGTGTGTGAATGTGTATATTCACATAGTCTTTACAGACTTTCCGGTAACTCAAGCCATATAATACCTTGACGATAACCGTTATTTTACTTTCTCTTACCTCTATATATATGATAATATATGAGAGAAAAAGTATTGGAATCATGTCAAAAATTCGATGTCGTGAAATAATTGAAATGCCAACTTCCCTAAATGAGTGCTTTAATTTAGAAATATCATAATTTAAAGCTCTATTTAGAATAGAACAAAATTTTAATGCCAAATTCTATTTCATTTACTTCATTACATCATTAATATATTAATACCTCTTTATTTTAAATTAATTTAATATTTTATTTTTTCATTTAAATTTGAGATCCAAATCATACTATGCCTCTTTATATATTGGTTGCAAAATCTATAGATTTTTTAAATATTAAATAATTAAACTTTTCTTTATAAATTACTCCTAAAAATAATGGTTTGAAGCCATCAAGAAATCTCATGATTTAATGCTTTATTTAAAATTAATATTTTGACTGCCATATTTTATTTGGTATCATTTCAATTTTATTGAAATATTCAACACCTCGCTAATAACTCTTTATTTAAAATCATTTAATAAATATGTTAAACTTTCTCTTCTTTTAGATTGGCAGACAAAATCCTATCCTGGGTGTGTATATATATATATATGATGAAGCTGATCAAGATTATGTTCCTGTCTTTGAAATATATTTCGAAAATCAGAATAACTTTCAATTTTATTTCTTAAAAAGAATCCAAACACATTTGATTTTATTTGAACTGATTATTTACTACACGCGACTATTTCATTAAGTAAGGAAACAACTCAAGATAAATTATTAGTGAAGAAACCAGCAACTTAATTCACATTCATTTAATTGATTTTGCAGAAAGCTCAAGCCCTATTCTTATTAAAAACTCTATAGGTTTGTACCACTAATTATTGATAAAAATATTCTTACCTCTTCCTTTTAAGTAAAGAATATTTTGTGACGGCCAACATTCTGCTTCTGCATTATCGATTCCCGAAACTCATCAGATCTGACTGATTTAGATCTGTTTTTTGTGCCATGTATTTAAAATTAATATATCTAATGGAACCCAAAAGTGTGACTAGTCATTGAAAAGCTTCATTATTACAAGTCTCTGAAATTATTACATTATAATTATCAAATTAAAATGACTTGTAGTAAAGTAATTATATATATATATACATATTAGGGTGTCCGTTATTTCCCAAATTGCGTTTCATGCTGCAAACGCCCTCTAAATTTTTAGGTTTTGACCTAAAAAAAAAAATATCAGACCCATATCAACCCTTAATATTCATATTAAACCGTGCCTAAATCATAATCCATTTCCCATTTAAATAACATGGGACTTTTGCACTTTTTGCAGTTTATTTTATTCCACTGAAACAAATATGTCTAAAAATACCGTAAAAACATATTTTGTAGGAAATTTAACGTTCTTCAAAAAAGGTCTGAATACTTCGATAAATTCAACCACTTAAGTTATTCAAAGATTAAGTTGTATTCATAAGTAAAACTATCGTTTTTTTAATTTCCGTCATAATTCTCATTTATATCTTAATTGAACTCATACAGATGGATAAGAAAATAAAAAAATACAAGAATTAGATAAAAAATAAAGTATATTTTTTCTCATAAATTATAGTATCAAGATTTTTATCGTACTTTTTCTATTTTTACAATTTTTTTGTCAAACATTCTTTAGTTGCAGAAGGATATTTGACTCTGTATTCACTCACAACTTTATCAAATTTTGTTACTGGTCTTCCTGACTAGTTAACCTATTAATATAATCTTGCGTTAATTGAACAGCTCTTTCGGGGACATAGTTTACAACAGCAGATTATTAACAATTGCCAGCCCATTTAAATAATTATCATTGTTCAATGAAAAAATAAACTTTATTTTTTATCTAATTCTTGTATTTTTACTTTCTCTTACGCTATATATTTTATTTTCTTATTCATCTGTATGAGTTCAATTGAGAAATAAATGAGAATTATGACGGAAATTAAAAAAACGATAGTTTTACTTATGAATACAACTTAATCTTTGAATAACTTTTAAGGGGTTGAATTTATCGAACAAAGTATTCAGACCTTTTTTGAAGAGCGTTAAATTTCCTACAAAATATGTTTTTACGGTATTTTTAGATATATTTGATTCAGAGGAATAAAATAAACTGCAAAAAGTGCAAAAGTCCCATGTTATTTAAATGGGAAATGGATTATGATTTAAGCACGGTTTAATATGAATATTAAGGGTTGATATGGGTCTGATATTTTTTTTTAGGTCAAAACCAAAAAATTTAGAGGGCGTTTGCAGCATTAAACGCAATTTGAAAAATAACGGACACCCTAATATATATATATATATATTTAAGGAGTCAAAAAAACACGACTCCAGCCGCAAAGACATACCTCACAATATATATATATATATATATATATATATAACAAAAAAAAAAAAATTATTTATTATAATTCGAATACTTTCCCTTATTTTCAGATTCTTATCTACTTGGCTCTGCTATATGAAGAGATTAACTCAATGAGTCCGATTCACTAAATGATACCGCTGAATATCATCATGGAGGATCTGAAAGAAATGGCCGTTGATCATCCTATGCAATTGCTATCACTGGTTGCAGCGAAAAGAGGAAGGAATCTAAGAAAAGCAATCGAATGCCTGGTCAACTCCGTGACTACTTGAATAACTAAGTAAGCAAATCAGGATAAATTCGGGAAGAAACCAGCATGTTCATTCACATCCATTTAATTGATTTGTCAGATAGTTCCTATTTATTATTATTATCACACTATTTTTTCACTATCATTTAGAAATAAAATTCCATCTGCATTTCATTAAGCAAGTGGGCTGACTAATAATATTATAAATTTTAATTCCTTTTTTCTTATCATTTATTATTTGAGATATTGTGTGTGATTCTCTCTTATTAGAATCTTTCTATATCCTGGATTCAAAATAAATTTCAACCTAAGACAAATTAGATTAAATAAAGCCCTAAATTTGATAACAAAATCGGGAGTTGTGTAATTTTTTCCGTCCAGCTAAGACATTTATAAAAATAAAACTTTATTTTAATCTATTTGGTTGAAATTTATTTTGAATCCAGCTTGTTATAAGATTGCAATAAGAGAAGATCATCTAAAAAAATAAAACTTTAACTATTAACTTTTTTTTAAATAATGTGTTATATGCAAATTGGAGTCATTCACCCTTATTCTATAAAAAAAATATATATTTTAAATTATTTTCAATTTTCTCAAAAATTAATATAAATTACTACCATACCCAACAAGAAATAAATTTAATTTCTTATATTTTTTACTTGGCCCAATTTATTAAAAGCACAATAAATAATTGTTTTTTATTTCCATGTTTATAATTTTGAATTATTTTTGTTTTAGAAGTTTAATTTCACTTTCGACTCCGGGAGCGTCTCCTTATTAAAATCACAGACTTACCTTTGCTACCGAAAAGATCTGCATCAACCTGGGAAAACTTCATTGCAAGGTAAAATTTTTTTTTTTTTTTTTAAATAGGCCTATCATATTTTTTTTTATAAATTTTACATTATATATCTCGACACAAAAAATCTGGTCTGACAAATCGATGGTATTTACAACAGTACACAACTTTTGATTACCGAAGGTACCAGTCACACCAGATTTTTATTATTCAGAAACAAAATTTATTTGAATTCAAATTGATTCAAATTCTATTTGAATTTCAAATTAATTTCTCTATCTCTTTCGTTTCTCTTCTAGGCCGCAAGTTAGCGCTGCTGTCATTCACGTTTCTTTTTATTTGTAATGACAAGTAATAAATTCATATTGGCTTAATTATTTTCGTTTTAAATATTATTTTCGCATATCTCAATGAAATTTCGTTTTTAAAAATATCTTGAAAACTCTATTATCCAACTGATTAATAAGATTTTTAAAACAACATTGAATATTCGATGGAATTTACAATTTTCTAATTGACATCATACGAGGTTATAATTATTTAACTAAAAGTAAGTAAGTTTCTATTATTTCATTATTAATTCTTTATTTAAATCAAATATTAAATCAAAACGATAGATCTATTAATCTTTATAATTACATTGAATCGACATGGTTCTAAAAAATTCATTTTCCCTTTATAGGCCACGTGCAATTTGACTTTAAAAAATCATAATAAATTTGTTTTTTTATTCGTTTTAAAGAGTCTAATCATATTTTTGAATTATTAGGTATCAAGTAAAATAGATATTGCATTAACTTTTTCTTTATTTGTGAAATAATTGAAATGTCAACTTCCCTAACTCAGTGCTTTAATTTAGAAATATTATAATTTAAAGCCATATTTAGAATAAAACAAAATTTTAATGCCGAATTCTATTTAATTAAATTCATCATTAATAGCTCTTTATTTTAAATTAATTTAATATTGTATTTTTTCATTTAAATTTCAGATCCAAATATTACTATACCTGTTTATATATATATATATTGGTTTGAAAATCTATAGATTTTTTTAAATATTAATTAATTGAACTTTTCTTCATATATTATCTCCTAACAAATACTGGCTTGAAACCATCAAGAAACCTCATGATTTAATGCCAAATCTTATTTGGTACCTTTTCAATATTATTGAACACCTCACTAATAGCTCTTTGTTTTAAAATAATTTAATAAATATGTTATACTTTCTCTTCATATAGATTGGCATACAAACTCCTATCCTGGGTGTATATATATGATGAAGCTGATCAAGATTATGTTCCTGTCTTTAAATATATTTCGAAATCCAGAATAACTTTCAATTTTATTTCTTAAAAAGAATTCAAATTTATATGAATTGATTATTTACTACATGTGACTACTTCAATAACTAAGGAAACAAATCAAGATAAATTAGTGAAGAAACCAGCAAGTTCATTCACATCCATTTAATTGATTTTGCAGAAAGTTCAAGCCCTATTCTTATTAAAAACTCTACAGGTTAGTAGCACTAATTAAAAATATTCTTACCTCTCCGTTTTAAGTATTGAATATTTTGTGACGGCCAACATTCTGCTTCTGTATTAATCGATTCCCTAAACACATAAGATCTGACTGATTTAGATCTGTTTTTTGTGCCATTAGCTATTAATTATAATGGAATATAGTAAAGATCACAAAAGTGTTCCCAGTCATTGAAAAGCTTCATTATTACAAGTCTCTGAAATTATTACATTATAATTATCAAATTAAAATGACTTGTAGTAAAGTATAATTTGTTTTTTAATATAATAATATATATACTGGTATATGTATATATAT
>JAKCPI010005061.1:0-57305 GCA_023213315.1 Euborellia annulipes | reverse complement strand
AAATGAACTTGTATTTTTTAAAACAATGACAGTGGAGAGTTTTAAGATTGAAAGTTTAACTACTTACAAATTAAGAAGTGTTAAAAAAGACGCGCTGTTTCCTTTTTCATTAGATATTCTTGCTCTATCAGCCTGGCGTTTTTTTTTAATGGAATCAAATGGTGCAGCGAAGTTTTCATTCTCCATCTTCTCCTTTTGAGCCTGAAAAAGAAGAAAAAATCTATTAGATATGATTAGAGACACATATAATATTTTAAATGTCTTTTCATTCTATTTTTTTTTCTCTATATCATATATATAAAATTAAATTATTTTTTTCATACTCATTCATTCTTGTTTAATTGCTAAATAAGATATAAAGTATGTAAAGGAACAATATTGAAAAAAAGTATTTTATTAGTAATTAATATAGAAAATGATTAAATAAGGTTGATTTGCCAACTAATAGATCTTTTTAAATATTTCATAGTCTAATGCTGTAACCGTGATAGAGAAAAACAATTTTAAATTATTATTATTATTTATTGCATTCTTTTAATATTAAAGTATATTTATTATTAAATTAAATGAGAATAATTAAATTTTCAGTTTATAAGATATTATCGAAGTATTATATATAGGCCTATATATATATGGACCCTGTTATGCATTAGTGTGTCAAGCGGTTAAGCACGGAATATTGTTTCAAATGCTATAATTATTAGTATTTTTTATGAAATATGTCCTAAAAAAATTTATATTTAATGTTACTTGCACAATTGACAAAAAAAATTATATATAATCCAATGAAAACAAAAAACTTTAATGTCAATTTTATCAAAACTAGGTACCTGGCGCTTGACACACTAATGCGTAACAGGATTCATATAGTAATGATAAGAAAACGTTGATTTTACCTATTTTTTTGCAGCTGCTTTCCTCATGATTTATCCATTCCTCGTGATTACGAATTCCTTATTAGAGATCCTAGAACAAAGAATTAAAACAATTAAAAATTATTTATTTCTAATAAAATATTGATTTAACCAAATCATACTGTAATTTATTTTAGTTCTATATTATATTAAAATATCACATGGACCCCTGGGGGTCGATATAGACCACTTTGGGAAGCACTGGCTTAAAGCATTCCATATTCAGAGCCTCAAATTAAATAAAAGTGGACGGACCGTGCATGAAAATAATAAAATATGAATTGAGAGGTCATTCTATACATGTATGGGTGAGGATAACTTTTTGATGATTATTAAGTATATATATATTTTGTAGTATGTTTGTATCGTATAAAAAAATTAAATTTTTTCTCAGTGACTTACCCTCACCATAAACAGAATCGCTTCTCAAATCATATTTTATCATTTACAATCAAGCTCCACATTTATATTATTCGAAACACTGAAAATGGAATGCGTTATGCAATCCGAAATATTTGATAAATAAATTAACCAATCAATCCGCTGGTTTATTTTCTACTTAATTCAGTTTTTGACTAGAACACCATATATAGTTTTTAATTATTTTTTCATAATAAATCTATATATGATATAAAGGATTTTTTATTCCTTGTTGCTATACTTACATCCTGTAGGTGTTGGCACTTGGCTTCTATTTGGATTTTAGCTGACTTCGACTTACACCAGAGCAAAGATGAAGATCTGTAACAAAATAAAAATAATTAATTATATATTCATTTAAACATAACAATATCTAAATATTAAATACAATTTTAAGATATATATATATTTTATTATTCAATCGAAAAAGTTCATTTTTGTCGACTAGTGTTATCAATATTGTTTTAAAAATAGAGTAATGAAAATAAATAATATTAAAAATAAATAATCTCACCAAAAGGCAAAGGGAAATGACGTTGAGCTCACTTGGATCAACAAATAGAAGAATCTTCGAAGGAATTCTGAAATAAAAGAAAAAAGAAAAATATAATGTCTATATTAACTAAATAGAGCTTTGTTTGAAAAGAGATGGAATTTTTTTCCAAACAACGCTCAAATAGACTGTAAATAAGCCAGTTAATATAAAATTGAAAAAACAAGACAAAGGTGAGATAGGAGAAAAGAGAGCAAACAAACTTTAAACTCATTTTTCTCATAACTAGGCTTTTCATAACCATTATTTTAAAAATTCATACCTTTCAAACAAAAAATGATAAAAAAATTCTAAAAATACCGACTTGCTCAGCAGGCTGTGTTCTATACAGAAACCATAAGAACTCAATTTTGATCCCGATGAAGATTTGGTTGGTACCTTTTCATGTGGACGGTCACAATTAGATACCGACCAAAGCACCCGCATGCGTTTTCCATCTGATTATTTCAATGTTATTAAAAAAAGTATGATAAGTTTTTAATGGAATCTTTTATAGTAAAACGTAGAAAAGAAATCCAATAAAGATTTTCATTTTCTTTTATAAAAAATAATCATTTAAGAAAACGCATAGGGGAGCTTGATCCTTTGTAATTATTTGATTAGAAATGGCTAAATATGATATAAACTCCCCAGATTAGAATTGCTCACCTTGACTTCTTCGCTTTTTAGTCGTAAGCGAAAATTGACGCCTCGTATGTCAGTGGAAAAATCGTTCTTGCCAAGATCGGAGGCCATTCCTCTCTATTCAACACCCTCGCAGTAGAAACCCGAAGTGAACTGCCTGTGAATGATTCCAACTGGTCGATCCATCTTGATCCTGGTCTTTTTCCTTCTATATTGATCTTTTCGGGGTCAGTTTCTCTGTGTACCAAAGTAGCGCAGAATGCGATTGAAAACAATAGCGCATTTTTACTCCCCAGCTTCACGGAGATAGAGAGTTAACTTGGACCAAAGGTAAGAAGAATCTTGGAAGGAATTCTAAAATAAAAGAAAAAAATATATAATTATCAAATAATGAGAATTAAAATTATTTATATATATCCTGTTGCATAGAAATAAAAAATTAAATCATTTCAACTCGTTAATGTCATTTAAAATTATTAATAATAAATATAATTAAAAAAAAGTTAAATAAAATGTTTTACTATTCAACCTTAAATATCCACCCTTCTCCCAATAAATTAAATTAGAATTATATTGCAATATGCACTTTATACACTGTATAAAATATTAAAAATGATTATAGTAAAGGAAATTTAAGAAAAATTTTCAAATAAGATTAATAGAATAAAGAAATTAAAAATTTTGTTTTAGAATTTAAAATTTCAAGAGTCAAGATATATAAAATTTGGCTTGAATTTTAGTTTTCTCTTTAGATCCAGTATATTTGAAGTTTGTAAATACTTTTAAATAAAGAAAGAAATAAAAGAGGAACCCAAATTTTGTCATCCCTTGACTGTAGGGCCATCTTGCTATAAAGCCATGATAGATACTAATTATTAATATTATTAGAGAAATAGAGTGATGAAAATAAATAAACTGACCAAATGGCAAAGTGAGATGATGATGAGTTATCTTTGGACCAATGACAAGAAGAATCTTCGAAGGAATTCTGAAATAAAAAATAAAAAGAAAATATAATTATCAGCTAATTTAAATTAATCGTTTTTTCATTTTTTTTGTCTGTTAATCAAATTATTGTATTAAATTATTAAGGCTACCTTGTTTAATGATATTTAATCGCTCTCCATTTTCTTTGAAACAATCTGGCTTAAAACAACTGAAGTTTTTTATCTCTTTTTGAAAATTTCATGAAATATATATATACATGTTGATAGTGTGCTCTACAAACTCCAAATGAAAGGGATGTCTTTTGGTCTAAATCACATCTAAAATAAAAAATAAATTAATTTAATATTAAAAGATAAGTCCCTGACGTCCGGAGTTAATTTAAAATAAAAAATTAGTTTTTGGATTTTGTTATATCTGTTAATCAAAAATTATTGAGGCTTACCTTGTTTCATGATATTTAATCGAACTATATTTTCTTTGAAACATTCTGACTTAA
Organism: Euborellia annulipes; assembly: GCA_023213315.1. Taxonomy (NCBI): domain Eukaryota; kingdom Metazoa; phylum Arthropoda; class Insecta; order Dermaptera; family Anisolabididae; genus Euborellia; species Euborellia annulipes. The sequence goes on along the minus strand of JAKCPI010005061.1, from coordinate 53,350 downwards.
AACAGCGGAATTATTTTCTCTCCTTTTATTATATACAATCAGTAATTTCATTTCTATCCATTTGAAGAATAAAATTCTATGATATATATATTTGAGTGACATAATGTTCTCTCTGAGCTCCAAACATATGAGTTGAAGAGGAGTCTTTTGATCCAAATGACATCTAAAATGGAAAAATAAATCATTTAATAGAGATTTTTAACATAAATAATTACTTCTTGCTTTGTTAATTCATGAACCATTTATTTATATTTGACGATGGTAGTATTCATTTATTAAATCATTGACTGCATTCCACCCTTGAAAATTTAAGTAAATTTGATTTTAATTGAGGTTTTTATGATCCCTGCATCTACTTTATTTAATCTCAAATTTAATAAATAAATTTAAATTGACGATAGTAAAATGAATATCGGAATTAAAGAAAATATTCAAGGAGAATGAGAACTGATGGTACTCACGTTAATTTATAATTCCTGCTTTGATTTTGAAGTCTGCTGACAGCTCGTCTTTGCTTATTGCTGCATTCTTATTTTATTATTCACTGAGGTGGTGATTCCAACATGTGATAAGTCCTTTGTATTGTAATCTAAAATTAAGAAAAACTAATTTAACAAAAAATTGTTGCACAACAGATATATTAAATTCGAAGCATAATGAGATTGTTACCACTTGCTTTAATAAGTGTTCAGATTCTCTTATTTAACATTTTTCTTGGCAAGGAAGGTTTCGTTGTTCTCAGTCACATCAGATGAAACGCCCTTCGATTTGATATCTAAAAGAAAAATAAAATAACAATAAAAGTGTGTGTGTATATATATATCTAACATTTTTAAAATTAATCTAGTCTTTTTGAAATAGCAAAAAACCAAGACTCATGAAGGATTAATAATATAAATATATAAATAAATCTTAATGACTCTGCTGCTTTTTCATTTAAATAATCAATTAGAGTTTAAAGGAAAATTAAGAGAAAAAAATTAGGAGTGAAATCGAATTTGAAGTTTGGGAGTGAATGGATCAATAATTGAACTATTGAATAAAATTAATAATCTGAATAATGAAAAAATAAACATTAAAAGTGAATTTGAAGTGGATTATAAAAGATATTTAAAAAAATAAATGAGAATAAAAATTAAGACAGTCAGACAAAGACTCCTGTTAGAACTTGAGTTTCAAATATTCCAATGAAACCATTTTTATTAAATATTATCCTAATTAATTTAAATAAATATTTAAATTAAAAATTCATCTTCAAAAGCGTAAATAAAATAGATAAATTATATAAAAATCGATGTTGTTAGTCAGGCAAAGGTTAACTCACAATGTCACAAGAGTTTAGAATATTTCTATTATTTCGATTCCTCACAAATTAAATAAACGTTCAAAATAATTCGTGACCTTATAAATATTAAATAGTTGTGAGAAAACAAGAAGGCAGAGCACAGATTAATAACATATCATATATAATTAATGTGAGACAGAGAGGCAGGCTGTCATGAAGGTCAAAGATGAGATAAAGAGACGAGGCATTCAATGAAGATTGAACAGTACACTGTGTCAGATTTCCAAAATCTATAAAAATAAATATAAAGCAAATAAAATATATATAAAATAAATGTATCTTTTATAAATTACTGATATAAAATATCTAGGGGTGGTGAAATATAAATAAATCGATATAGTAGGTAGAGGCTCTGTCAGAGATGAGATCGACAGACTTGGCATTGTATTAAACCGCCAAGATAAAAATTCAAAATCTTATCAGTTTTTGATTAGACGGACAAAAAATTATTTTTTTTTTGAAGTGAAACTTATTTGATCCTCTCAAATTTTTTCGGTCATCTATCAGCATGTGTCGCGTTACAAGCAAAAAAACAAAATAGGAAAGTTAAAATTTAATATATATGACAAAGTATAAAAAAATAATTGAGATTTTTAATTATTCAATTTTTAAATTGATAAAATATATTATCTCCAATTTTCTTACAGCTTCTTTCAACACAAGGATCTGATTGTGTGAGTAGTTTATTTAAAAATTTTTAAACTACTCACACAATTTTAAAAAATTTTTAAATAAACTACTCACACAATCAGATCCTTGTGTTGACGAGAGAAGCTGTAAGAAAATTGGAGATAATAAGGTAAACCTCGTCTCAGAATCGAATATTAAAATAAAATGATAAAATATAATTTTTAAAATAATTAAATAATTTTCTGAAAACTTTCAGTTAAACGCCAACGATCCGAAAAGTCACTTGCATCGTGGTTTCATAAAACGACAATGTTTTTTTTTTAATTATTTCAATTTCAAATAGAAATAAGATATTTTTAAACAAAGACAGCATTATTTTTTGCAAATAAAAAAAATATGGGTGGCCCTGAAAAGGGCCGTTGTTTTGTTGTGATTTCGAGTCAAGAGGATAAAATAGGGCAAGGGATTTATTTCGAAGAGGTGTATTTGGTGACGGCCTTGGTGCCTTCAGAGACGGCGTGCTTGGCCAATTCACCTGGGAGCAGGAGGCGAACAGCAGTTTGGATTTCCCGACTGGTGATCGTTGAACGTTTGTTGTAATGAGACAAACGAGATGCCTCGGCAGCAATGCGTTCAAAGATATCGTTGACGAAGGAATTCATGATGCTCATCGCCTTCGAAGAGATTCCAGTGTCAGGATGGACCTGTTTCAATACTTTGTAGATGTAGATGGCATACGATTCCTTCCTCTTGCGCTTCTTCTTCTTGTCGGTCTTTGTAATATTTTTCTGGGCTTTGCCCGCCTTCTTGGCAGCCTTTCCGCTAGTCTTGGGTGGCATTATTAATAAAATGAGCAAGTATCACGATCGAAGTGAACAATACGAGTTATCGAAGCTGAATGATGCGGTGCAGCGGGTCAAATTGGCTTTTATAACATTCTAAATGCCAAGCCCGCCCGCTAGGGGAGCTGAGATTTGTTGAATTGAGGGGAAGCAGGAGGCGCGAAATGACGTCCAGCCAATCAGAGAGATGGGTTTCAACCGCGTTTGAGAGGGTATATAATAACAGGAAATAGCTGCAAAATTTTATTCTCGTACTCTTGTCAATATCATTCACATCGTACAATCATGTCTGGCCGTGGCAAAGGAGGAAAAGTTAAGGGAAAGGCAAAGTCTCGCTCTAACCGAGCTGGGCTTCAATTTCCCGTAGGAAGAATCCATCGTCTCCTTCGCAAAGGCAATTATGCCGAGCGAGTAGGAGCTGGAGCCCCAGTCTATTTGGCTGCTGTTATGGAATACTTGGCTGCTGAGGTCCTCGAGTTGGCAGGTAACGCAGCCAGAGACAACAAGAAGACTAGGATTATCCCTAGACATCTTCAATTAGCCATCCGTAATGACGAGGAATTGAACAAATTGCTCTCTGGAGTGACCATCGCCCAGGGTGGTGTATTGCCCAACATCCAGGCTGTACTCTTGCCCAAGAAAACCGAGAAGAAAGCATAAATTCACAATTTGCCTATTATCCTCAATTGAACCCTTTCACAAAAAAACAACGGCCCTTTTCAGGGCCACCCATATCTTTTTTATTTGCAAAAATAATGCTGCTTCATTTATTTATTAATTTTTTTTTTAAATTTCTAGTTGAAATAATTTTAAATTTTAATATTTTACTCACCCTTGGATGTCTTGTTTTATTTTCCTTTTACAGCTGCTAGATCGACGAGAGTCGGGTCATCTAACCTAGAACAAATTGTAAAGATTATTAATAAATTAAATTCAAGGATTGCGGTGTGGGTTTCAAGTGAACATTTTGATCAAAGGTATTTTTGTGAGTTTCGCGAGGGTAAAAAAAGTAATAGCACAAATTTAAATACTCAATATATTTCAGGTTGTTGACCCATCTTCAGGAGTTACAAAAAACATTGAGTATTTAAATTTGTGCTATTACTTTTTTACCCTCGTGAAAATCACATAAATAACCTTTATTTCTAATAAATAATTTTTTACTTTCTCTTACTGTATATATGTAATACATATATAGAGAAAGTATTGGTTTCAGTTTTTTTCGATTTTCTCAAAATTCGCTCTAACGATTTTGATTAAAATTCAAAATTCAATTATTTTTTAGATGCTCTTACAAATGTATATTCTCGTTTTGCCCTCAAAATTGTTTTAAGACCACTTTACTCTTGTTCTTCATAGGAAAGATGGAAATGGTTGCCATGGTAACCGAATTTAAATCTTTTTCTTTTTATTAGATTAACTATATATTAAAGTAAATAGTCAATGTTAATTTCCCATAAGGATTTGTATGTTAATTTCGATTCAAAAGGGGGTCCCCTTTGGAACTTTTTATGCATTTAAAATTTTTTTTTCCAATTCTTATGAAATTTTGTATTTATCCACGAATTTATATTGTGTATAAAATGTCCAAATATGAGATTAAAATTTTGAAAAATAACCATAGTTTATTTGAAGCAGTCAACATTTAAAATGCAAGTTTGAAACTAAGGTGCTATGGGAAACTAAATATATCTCGTCACAAAAAATCTGGTGTGACCAGCACTTTTTTTTTTATTTCTAATAAAGTGAACTTTTTTTTTGTTAAATAAATAAAATTTTTATATAAAGGATTAAAAAAAAAAATTGTATTATTTTTCTACATCTCTTTAAAAAAATTGCATATTTTGAACAAATATTTCCCCATTAAAAAAATCAAGGAAAACTAGTAAAATCAATTGTTTCATTGCGTTATAAATATTGAAATATTCATTGTCTTATAATGAACTTTGGATTACATATTTTAAGCGAAATAGATCTTCATAGGAATTTTGAATAAAGTTTAAAGTTCAAAAATGAAAATATATCTCGAATGACAAAGATTCCATATTACATGAAGCTAACAGTTTTTTTTTTTTCTTAAAAGAGTCAATAACTTTATACTAAATAAAACGCCTGGCCGAACGAGATATATATATGATCTGGCTCTAAACGTCAATAGAGGGAGGGTAATATCAAACGAAATAAATAAAAATATATGATTTAACTTAGAAATTTTAGAAGAAAAAGCTTTGTGTTACACCAGATTTTTCATCATAATAAAGTGAATTTTTTAAAAATTATCTTGTCTGCTTAAATTTCTTCTATTAAATGGCAAATTGTAAGTTAAAGTTTTCGATGTTTTCGTTTTCTTTTGAACTAAAATAAAAATAAATGTACAAATTTTGGTTTCATGTCCAAAAATACTTTAAATATGATCAGTCTAAGATAAAAAAAAAAAATTTTGGAAAGCTTATTTGCCAAGGCATTGTAAAGAAAGGTTTCTTTACAATCATTTGTTCCAAACTCCCTTTAACTATAGTCTAGCTTAAATTATAATGCCTGGACCACAATATATATTATATAACTTTTTTAATCATTACCCCAAAATATTTTTGAGTTGATATTACCCCATGGCGAAGAGCATAAAAAGTGAAATCGCCTCTTTCATATTATAGCCCCATGACAGTTTTGAAACTCACTGAATTTTATTAATTTTTACCCCATTTGGGATAATTTACCCCTGTTTCCCAACCGCTGTTATATGGGCTAAGTTGCCGAGATGTATGTATAAGTTAAGAAAAAAAAATTCCTACACAACTCAAACCAGCACTCTGCACAAATTTTAAAAAAGCAGTGAAAACTTCTTACGTTAAAAAAAAATTTGGATTCAATTTTAATATTTAATAAAATCCACTGGATAAGAAAATTAAAATATAATTTTCTTCAGAGTTTATCATCTTCCCTTATTCAAAAGCTTCAAATGAGAAATGTGCAGCATAACTTTTGTTAATAAAAACATTTTGGTGGCCCTGAAAAGGGCCGTTGTTTTTGAGAGGATTGAATAAGGTGAGATTGAAACGATGAAATTAGCCGCCGAATCCGTAGAGGGTTCTGCCTTGCCTCTTGAGGGCATAGACTACGTCCATGGCAGTTACGGTCTTCCTCTTGGCGTGCTCAGTGTAGGTGACAGCATCCCGGATCACGTTCTCGAGGAACACCTTGAGGACACCTCGGGTTTCTTCATAGATCAAGCCAGAGATACGTTTCACTCCTCCACGTCGAGCCAAACGACGAATTGCAGGTTTCGTGATACCTTGGATGTTATCACGAAGGACTTTACGATGCCGTTTGGCGCCTCCTTTTCCCAGCCCTTTGCCTCCTTTGCCTCGACCAGTCATTCTCGATCAATAGATGTAAAGGATGTTATCAACTCGAGAGCTCACAACAGAATGACGCTCACATAGACGAGGGGGCCTTTTATAGCCCTCACTCACACACTCTCAACTTCCCCCACTCTTCTACCTTGAGAGCTATTTACTCACATCTGCTCACAATAAACTTTTTGTATTTTAATGAAATCTTTTAATTAAATTAAAAAATAATTCAATTTGTTTCTTTTTGAATGCGATTGATTAACATTTTGTGTGAGATTATTGATTTAATCACTTGTATTATCCACGTGACAGTTACCCCCACTCTTGCGACTTCCCCACTTTTTTGTTTACGACCAGAGTCCGTGATTTCCCGCCTTTTTTCTCAACCTAATATTTTATTCTTTTTACTCAAAATTTAGTTTAATTTTATTAATTTTTTTAGGTTTTAATTGTAAAATATTAATTTTCCGATTATTCAATAACAGGTGATTGGTTTTAAAATTAAAGAAAAAAAATAATTTTGTGAGTTGATACTAAAAGAGCGGGAGAGGGGAATTTGCTTAATGGAGGGAGAACTCAAGCCTTCTATTGTGTGGTGAAAGGTATAAAAGGCCCCCTGGAGGGGGAAACCTTTTCATTCTTGTTTCATTCTCAGAACTGAATACTTGTAGTTCGAAATGGCTCGTACCAAGCAAACTGCTCGTAAATCGACTGGAGGCAAAGCTCCTCGTAAACAGTTGGCAACGAAAGCTGCACGAAAAAGTGCTCCAGCCACTGGTGGCGTTAAGAAACCTCATCGTTATCGGCCAGGAACTGTAGCTCTCCGGGAGATCCGTCGATACCAGAAGAGCACTGAATTGCTGATCCGCAAGTTGCCCTTCCAGCGACTTGTCCGAGAAATTGCTCAGGATTTCAAAACCGATTTACGTTTTCAATCCTCTGCTGTGATGGCTCTCCAGGAGGCATCCGAGGCTTATTTGGTGGGTCTCTTCGAGGACACCAATCTCTGTGCCATCCACGCCAAGCGTGTCACCATCATGCCCAAGGATATCCAACTCGCCAGGCGTATCCGTGGAGAACGAGCTTAATTTCCTTCTTTGATCCTTTTCCTAATTTTCATATATCTTTCATTTAAAAACAACGGCCCTTTTCAGGGCCACTAAAATATTTTTATTAACAAAAGTTTTGCTGCCCTTTTTTCATTTTTTTTTCAGACACGTAATTTTAATTTAAGCGTTTTTTTGATTAAAGATAAATTAGATAAAATGGATCTATAAAATATTCAAATATGCAGACTCACTTTATCAAGAATTCGCACAGCACACGACTTTCTCACCATTGGTAAAATAAAGTTGTGTACAGTGCTTACACACCAGATTTTTTTGTGTCGAGATAAATTTAGTTTCCTTCAATATATTAGAATTCAAGAAGTCAAATTTATAATATATTTATATTTTGTTACCATAGCAACTATCTTTCCTATGAAGTACCCGAGTAAAGTGGTCTTCAGAAGATTTCAATAGCAAAATGAGAATATACATTTTAAAGAGAATCTAAAAAATGAATTTTAATCAAAATCTTTGGAGCGAATTTACTAAAATAATATATATATATATATATTTTCATCATCGTTTATCCATTTTGCGAAAATTTCATGAGCATAGCCGGTTTAATAATATTTTTAAGGTTCTAAGCTCTTCTTTAACTGTTCGTTAAAAAAAAAAAATTACCATATCCATCGTAACAAATGGCAAACTATTAATATCAAATGTGCGTTCATGCGGTGCTATGAAATCAATAATTTGTATTTTTTTGGACATATTGATACCTTATATCATTTTTTAGGGTTAAAAAATAGTTACTTCTATGCATTTTGATAAAAAAAAAATATGGGGAATGACTTTCTCGTATATTCTTTTGAAATTACGTCTGGGTGTGTGAACACGATTGCTTAAAAAGCAAAGCAGCTAGATCGATGAAATTTGGAATATGCTCCTTACACAAAAATTGTAGATTTCTATCAACTTTTGGAGTAAATACGTCACTTGGAAGTAGTACTTTACTTAAAAAGTTTTTTCAAAAATTTTGAAATTTTTAATTTTTTGTTATATTATAATAAATTACTCTATTTTAAAAAGTTTTTATTCTTTGACATTTTTTCGAAAACTGAATAGTTTTTGAAATAATCACAAGAAAATTTTCGTTTATATTTACCCTTTTTTTAATGACACCTGTAAGATTTTGTTTTGATTTTTTTATCAAAATTAACGAAAATTTTCTTTTTCTTCTGTGATTATTTCAAAAACTATTCAGTTTTCGGAAAAATGTCAAAGAATAAAAACTTTTTAAAATAGAGTAATTTATTATAATATAACAAAAAATTGAAAATTTCAAAAATTTTGAAAAAACTTTTTAGGTAAAGTACTACTTCCAAGTGACGTATTTACTCCAAAAGTTGATAGAAATCTACAATTTTAGTGTAAGGAGCATATACCAAATTTCATCGATCTAGCTGCTTTGCTTTTTAAGCAATCGTGTTCACACACACACACACAGACATAATGCTAAAAATAGTTTTTATGGACTCAGGGAGGTCTAAAACGTTGAGAAACATCAAAATCTCGATGTCGAATTTTTTTACGATTACAATACTTTCTCTATACGAGAAAGTAAAAAAGCAACCTATAAGCTTTAAAAAAACAATGATATGAATAATTCAATGGCAAATGTCAATGTTTGCCCGCCAGCCGAATTTAAACGAAAAAAACCCGAACGAACTCTAAGGAGAAAGAAAGAAAAGCTAAAGCAAATGAACGGATGAACGGTCGTTCGCCGAAGACAGGTCAAAGCAACGGAGGACCGGCGAACGGTTAAAAGCGCGATCCGTTCGCGAACGGAATGCCCACCTCTAATATTGATAAGAGGATCTTTCTTTAAAGGAAAGAAGAATCTAAAAATCTATTTTTATTATATGTACATCACAATTAAAAATAAATGACTATAATGACACGAGAGCTACTAATTTAGTTTAGTAAATTACCAATTATTAAAATTAATGAAAACTAAAGTGAATAAACTCACCAAATGGCAAACTGCAGAAACAAACTGAGATGACGTTGAGGTCGGATCTGGGTTGACGACGAGATGCATCGTCGAAGGAGTTCTGAAAATAAAAAGAAAAATAATTAAATTATCAAATAAAGAGGAAAATTTGTGTTAGCCAAGTAATTTAGATTTCAAATAAAAAAGAGAATAAATATGATAATAAAATTACACGGGACTAATATTCAAATTGTTAAGATCTATCTTGCCCTCGGTCTTGGTGTAGTTGGTAGCGCGGGCGCGTTTATATACCAAAGGTTGCGGGTTCGGGCCCCAGGTATTCTGATTTTATTTAAGCTATTTGGATACCAAATGGCTTAAATAAGAATACCTGGATCCCAAATACATATATATTCAAATAACGGTTATCGTCAAAAGTCTTATATGGTATAGTTGCCTGAGTTGCCGAAAAGAGCGTGAGTGTGAATGAGAAGAAAGTGTGAGTGTTTAAAAAAAGATCTATTAAATTAACTAAAAATTAAAGTAGTTTTCTTCTTGGTCAATTCTCACTGATGGTAATTGAAGAAGTGAATAAAACGAATTTATTAAAAATTAGTCTTATATTTTAATAAATTCGTTTTATTCACTTCCTCAATTACCATCAGTGAGAATTGACCAAGAAGAAAACTACTTTAATTTTTACTTAATTTAATTATAAACTGGTCTACACTAAAAACTTTCAAAAAGATCTATCTTTGCAAAAATAAAAATTCATTGAGTGTATTGAATTTGAAAATAAAGAAATGAGGTTTTGAGATCCCCTGAATTCAATAAAGTGGTTTTCGCGACACGGTCTGTCTGTCTGTAAACAAAATATCTCAAGAACGAATTGAGCTAGTAAGTTGAAATTTTATATATAAGTTAGGCACTCCCATGGCACGTGACACGAAGCTTTTGAACAGGACGAAATCGACCCAAGAGTACCAAGGGACCTGGGGACCAGCAAGACTGCGACCCCGTAAACAAACTACCTCAACAATTCCCCCCTAATCCCATACTCTTGAAAATGGCTCCAAAAGGAGAGCCGAATCGTCGAGTAACTCTCAACATCACACGCGACTTAACCCGAGAAAACTTATCTTCGCATACATCCGGTCGCGGAAACCTTCCAGAATATATATATGTTACTCAGAATCGAGGAAATTGCTTATTTCATGAAATCGGCAAAATATTGCCGTTTTCGTGAATTCGGCAAGCCCTTTGCCGAGTTCACGTATTAGGCAATTTTATGTCTATCTCGCGAATTCAGCAGCACAGTTTTTGCCTAATTCACGCAAACAGCAACTATTCTTCGCGCACGCATTGAACAATAGATAGATAGTATGAATGAACAAGTCAATATGACGCCTGATATACATATACCAGTTATTTAAGGGCTCCATAGATGCAAAGATTTTGTGATATTATCAATTGTGCTAGTAAAGGATATCGAGACAAGTAAAGATCCTTTAAAATTGCTGCAAAATTAAATCGAATGCACTGTCAGTATTAGAGGTTAAGTTCAATAAACAAAAAGAAATCTGTCTGAAACGAAGAACAAATACTCGGCAAAATTTTGCCTATTTCATGAAATAAGCAATTTCGTCAATTCGGCGTAACATATACGCGAAGATAAGTTTTCTCGGGTTAAGTCGCGTGGGATGTTGAGATTTACTAAACGTTTCGGCTTTCCTTTTGGAGCCATTTTCAAGAGAGAAGGGGGGTTAGGGAGTAATAATGAAGGAGGGTTGTTTACGGGGTCGCAGACTTGCTGGTTCCCAGGTCAATTTGGACGATGACGAGACTTAACCCGAGAAAACTTATCTTCGTATACATCCGGTCGCGGAAACACATTCACACAGTGTTTCGGCAACTCAGGCTATCTATATAAGATTCTTAGACAATATCCGTTATTTAGTATACGAGGCTAGCATGCTAACCCCTACACCAAGCCTGAGGGCGCCATGATAGTGCTAATTGTCGATATTGTTTTAAAAATAGAGTAATGAAAATAAATAATATTAAATATTAAAAATAAATAATCTCACCAAAAGGCAAAGGGAGATGACGTTGAGTTCACTTGGATCCAAATAGAAGAATCTTCGAAGGAATTCTGAAATAAAAGAAAAAAGAAAAATATAATCTCCATATATACTAAATACAGCTTTGTTTGAAAAGAGATGGAATTTTTTTCCAAGCAACGCTCAAATAGACCATAAATAAGCCAGCCAATATATCGTTTAAGGTAACAAATCTGCGAGAAAAGTTCGTGTTTGATTGGGCAAAAATTGCACCCCCTGGAGTCGAACCAGGACCTCCACGCTTTCGAGGCGGGCGGACTACTTTACCCTAGGTCGCGGGCCCATTAGATTAAAATTTCATTATCATAAGATCTTTTTCGTGTCAATGAAATTTTAATTTCATTAATATAATAGGCGGATGCGAGAATTTGTGTTTAATGGGCCCGCAACCTAGGGTAAAGGTAGTCCGCCCGCCGCGAAAGAATGGTGGCCCTGGTTCGACTCTCAATTTTTGCCCAATCAAACACGAACTTATCTCCCAAATTTGTTATCTCATATAATCTCTATATATAATTATCAAATAAGAGAATTAAAATTATTTCTATGTAGTGCATAGAAATAAAATTTTTTTATCATTTTAACTCGTTAATTTAATGTCAATTAAAATTGTGACCATCCACATGAAAAAGTATTAAATCTGCACTGGGCTAAATTTTCAGGGGAGCAGATTTACTAAAAAAGTTCAGAAAACCGACCAAAGCACCCGCATGCGTTTTCCATGTGATTATTTCATTGTTATTAAAAAAAAGTATGATAAGTTTTTAATGGAATCTTTTGTAGTCAAACGTAGAAAAGAAATCCAATAAAGATTTTCATTTTCTTTTATAAAAAATAATCATTTAAGAAAACGCATAGGGGCGCTCTGTAATTATTTGATTAGAAATGGCTAAATATGATATAAACTCTCCAGATAGGATTAGAATAGCAAGAATTTCTCACCTTGACTTCTTCGCCTTTTAGTCAAATTGACGCCTCGTATGTCAGTGGAAAAATCGTTCTTGCCAAGGTCAGAGGCCATTCCTCTCTATTCAAGACCCTCGCAGTAGAAACCCGAAGCGAACTGCCTGTGAACGATTCCAACTGGTCGATCCATCTTGATCCTGGTCTTTTTCCTTCTATATTGATCTTTTCGGGGTCAGTTTCTCTGTGTACCAAAGTAGCGCAGAATACGATTGAAAACAATAGCGCATTTTTACTCCCCAGCTTCACGGAGATAGAGAGTTAACTTGGACCAAAGGTAAGAAGAATCTTGGAAGGAATTCTAAAATAAAAGAAAAAATATATATAATAATTATCAAATAATGAGAATTAAAATTATTTATATATATCGTACAGCATAGAAATAAAAAATTGAATCATTTCAACTCGTTAATGTCATTTAAAAATAAGTTTGACCTTTAATAATAAATATAATTTAAAAAAAGTTGAATAATTTTTGAATTTTGAATTTAAAATTTCAAGAGTCAAGATATATAAAATTTGGCTTGAATTTTAGTTTTCTCTTTAGATCCAGTATATGTGAAGTTTGTAAATACTTTTAAATAAAGAAAGAAATAAAAGGGTAACCCAAACTTTGTCACTCCTTGACTCTAGGACCATCTTGCTATAAAGCCATGATATATATTAATTATTAATATTATTAGAGAAATAGAGAGAAATAAACTGACCCAATGGCAAAGTGAGATGACGATGAGTTATCTTTGGATCAATGACAAGAAGAATCTTCGAAGGAATTCTGAAATAAAAAATAAAAAGAAAATATAATTATCAGCTAATTTAAATTAATCGTTTTCTTCATTTTTTTTATGTCTGTTAATCAAATTATTGTATTAAATTATTAAGGCTTACCTTGTTTAATGATACTTAATCGCTCTCCATTTTCTTTGAAACATTCTGGCTTAAAACAATTCAAGTCAAGTTTTTTATCTGTCTTTGAAAATTTCATAATATATATATATATATATATATACCTATGATAGTTTACAAACTCCAAATGAAAGGGATGTCTTTTGGTCTAAATCACATCTAAAATAAAAAATAAATTAATTTAATATTAAAAGATTAGTCCCAGACTCCCGGAGTTAATTTAAAATAAAAAAATTAGTGTTTGATTTTGTTATATCTGTTAATCAAAAATTATTGAGGCTTACCTTGTTTCATGTTTCATTTCTATCCATTTGAAGAATAAAATTCTATGATATATATATATATATATATATTTGAGTGACATAATGCTCCATACATATGAGTTGAAGAGGAGTCTTGGTCCAAATCATATCTAAAATGAAAAAAATAAATCATTTAATAAAGATTTTTAACATAAATAATTATATAAAGATTGGAAATAATGAGTGATTAAAATACTATCTTAAAAATAAAACAAATCCAAAAATGATTTATATAAATACTTCTAAACATGTAATTAAATTATTAATCTTGATAGAAAGAAAGAGTTTGATTATTATTTGTTTTTTCCCTTCAACTGACCTTACCTCAAAAGTTGAAGCTTTTTAGGAATTATAATGTTAAAAAGTTCATTAAATAAATAAACGAAATAAGAAAAATAATTTTAAAGAAAACACATAATTATTTAAACAAATTAAAAATTAAAGGAAAAAAAGAAAAATTATTTGTCAAAGTGAAGGAAATAGTGAATGAGTTAATAAAACGAATAATCTATTTGATTTATATAATTTGCATACCAAATTAATTTTAAAATAAATATTAAATGATTAAAAGGAATTAAATATTAAATGAAAATGAAAATAAAATTTGACAGACTGGCAAAGACAAGTTATCCTGTTTAATCACGAGTTTAGAATATTATGATATTTAATTTATTGAAAATAATAATCCTGAACCAATTAAATAAATATTAAAATGCATTACTGACCTTAAAAAATAGAAATAATTAAGATGAAATAAAAATAAGTTGATCTGATGAGATGACATGTGAGAAATATTTTAGCAAGTCATGGAAGAGATAAAGAGACGCGGCATTCGCTTGCGTTTCCAATGGAGTCAAAGTCAGAGCAATCGAGCTTCTCGATTTTATTACTTCTAATGAAAAAAATTATTTTAATTTATATAAAAATAATTAAATATAATTTATTTTATTCAAAAAAATAAATTAAATCAATATATAAAATATATTTGAAAACAATTTGTGAAATGTCAGATTCTCTCTCATAGGTGCCAAATTTGAAATTTTTTTTAATTCCCTTAACTTCTATTCACAAATATTCAAATAATAATTGATTTGTTTTCTATTACTCTTTTTTAAATGGTAAGGAATTTAAATTTTATTTCTAAAATTGACCATAATTGAGATTGGATAAAAAATAGACAATTTTTTACGTTTTAAAAAGTGATAGTTAAAAACAAAATTAATATTATACCGAAACTTGTATTTCCTATACAAAATTCATATCATTTTATCTTTTTTTTTTTTTTTTTGAAATATTTCCGCCCCTGCGGAAATTATTTTCCCCCTCCCGTGGACGAAATTTTTTCCGCCTCTTTTACACCGAGCGGAAAATTTTTTTCCTGCCACTCTGTGGAGGTGTGGAATGAGAGTAAATAAAATTTCATGAAAGGTCATTAAATTAAAAAGAATAATTAGGTTATTTGCTCACATTAAATTTTTTTTTTAATCTCCCACGAGGAAATATAATTTTTTAAATTAAATATCAATCAATAAATAAATAATTATCTCTTTTTTCCTGTTTATTTCTCCGTCAGTATCAGTATGTCTTTTATTCAGACCCTTCGCGTTTGGCTTCCCATTGCGATTCTTTTTGGAATTTTCCCGTTACATGTCAAACGGGGATCAAATGAAATCGTCCCTTGGACTTTAGGGATCATATGGTCGCTATTCTTATCCATGATCATTACATTTTTTAGTTTCGAATTTCTCTATCAATTCGATAAAAGTTCCTTTTCAACCGGCATCCGATCTCTGAGCGAACTTTTCATTTCATTCTTTAATCTCGTTATTTTTTTACGAATTTTGTATAAGAGAAAATTATGGGCTCGAATTTTGACCAGGTTCAATCAAATGAATTCTCCAATTGATTGTCGTATTATATTTCGTTGGAATTCAATTATTCTTCCTATTATATTCTCTATTTTATTCGGTTATATAATTAGCTTTATTGTAGTCTTATACGTTTACAATTACGAAACGACTAAACGATTTCTATTAAATCTCTCCTGTATATTTTATGAATTAGTTAGTTGTCATTTATTAAATTATTTTTTTACTTCGGTATTCTTTATTTATATTAATGTAAAAAAAATGAACGACGAGTTTATTGATTATTTTGTGAAATCAAAAAAGAAATCTCCTCAAATCTATAGTGTAAAATCCAATCTACAAATGAGTTACGAGATAAGAAGATTGAAATCATTTAGTTTAAGATATTTGTCATTTTGCCAAATGGCTGATGAGATCAGTCAATTTTGCTCATTGAACAACCTGATAATTTGCACTACGACTTTTCTGATGATCACAATCAGTCTCTATAATACGATTGAGTGGTTCACCCGAGGTGAAGGCTCTTTGTACTTTCTCTCTATCAATCTAGCAACTGTTTTATTACCAGCTGTCAAATTAATGTCTCTCTCCATCATATGCGACAGCGCGTATAACGAGGTATCTAATCTTTTGGTTTGTGAAATCAATTTGTTCTCATTGAAATTTTGTTGATTAGGCCTTTATAATCTTGTGGGAAACCCTAGCTAAATATGGAAAAAATAATAGCCCTAGGTATTTGATTATTTATAGTCGGAGAGCTGGCGACAAAAATGGGCAAGAGTTTTCTGAAGGCTAATATTTTCAGAATAGGTTGTATTTTAGTAATGGAAATATACTCTAGAGTCAGAACTTCCAGTACCGGGGCGTTTAGCGGGAATAAGCCGGTAAAGTTGCGAGAAAATGGTTTTTCGCAATTATCTCGAAAACTAAGTGAACGGTTCGGGAGATATAGAGGGGTAAAATTTGATGGTTGTCATGCTAACAAGATATAAATAAACATTTTTAATTGTTTGAAGAAATCAGGATGTCAATGTCTTTCATGCCCTCGGGGCTTGGTGTAGAGATTAGCGTGCTAACCTCGTATACCAAACGTCGCGGGTTCGGACCCAGGCAGTCCGATGATTTTATTTAAGCCAATTGGATACCAAATGGCTTAAATAAGAATGCCTGGACCCTAAATAATATATATTCATAACGGTTATCGTAAATGTCTTATATGGCCTGAGTTGAAAAGACAGTGTGAATGTTGTCTGTGTGAGTGTGAGTGTGAATGAGAAAAAAGTGTGAATGCTTAAAAAAAAAAAAAAAAAAAAAAATGTCTTTCATTCAATTAAAAATAATGTCTACACAGTAAGAATCCTTAGATGAAGCTATAAATATTTTTCTATCTCAGTGTCTCCTTTCATATAAATTATAAATTTTACCCCTCTATATCTCCCGAACCGTTCACTTTAGCGTGATTATGTACTAGACCTTTTTTGTTTGTAATTTAATTTCGATTATTTTTGTATAGATGAATTTTTGCTGAAAGCTGCATAGTTTTCGAGATATTCGCGAAAAACCATCTTCCCGCATCTTTACCGGCTTTTTTCCGTCTTAGACCCCGGTACTGGAAGTGCTGACTCTAGAGTTTCTTTCCAACATTAAATTTCAACCTATTCTGAAAATATTAGCCTTCAGAAAACTCTTGTCCATTTTTGTCGCCAGCTCTTGGACTATTATAATGAAATTAAAAAAGTTTATAATGTAAACAATGTTTGGCCCTTCGAGAGTGCCGGTCTTAATATCGAGAGTGCCCAATCATAATATTCTAATAAAAAATAATTTTCATTCCTCTGTAATAATTTTCATGGTTAAAATTTTATATTTCACGCTATTTTTTCCCTAGAGAGACCGGACCCTTTAAGCTCAAAACTTTTTTTATTTTATCTCTTTTCAACTACAGAGGCCTTCTTTCTTTATTTCTATAATTTTTATCTCTATATATAATTATTTGGATTCTGAGATGAAGGATGTTTTATCTCGAAGACCCTGATGAGCTGCAGTTACTTGATCATACACGGATGGTCGGTGTGTTGGGTGAAATTAATAAAATTTATGAGTAAATTTTTTAACTTTTTATTATTAATATTTTTTCTAGTCGACTGAATTGCAATTTCTCAGTTTCGAATTATCTTCATCGTCAGGACCTTGTTATTATTTTATTTATATAATTTTTCACATACAAGTGCCGATGGCTACCGGGGGGTGCTCCACACGCTGATTGCTCGGGGCCACCAATCCAGAGCTTTCGCCGCACTGGCATCGTTGATTTAAATCATTCATTATTATTTGGGATAAGAACCACATCCCAAGCTTTTAAGTTTATTAATATTGACATGATCTTCTCTAACCTCTTGTCTAAGAGGGGGGGGGGGGGATTTAAATTAATACATATTTAAATGAATATAGAGATAAATATTTCTTTGTGATATTTTATATGCCATTTTTTTTTAGGGAAAAAGAACAAGTTCTCTCCTTCATACTTATGCAACTCATTCTAATGATTTGAATATAAATAATGAGGTACAAAATGTAATTAAATATTATTTACTTATTTCTTTATAATAAGTATTTATCTTTTCAGCTACAACTTTTCTCATTGGAGATGATTCATAGACATATTGAATTTAAAATATTTGGCTTATTACCTATGAATTTAAATCTTATCCAATGTGTGAGTATTTTGTTTCTTTCGGCATCTGAAGCCATATGGACTTTAAACTAACGTTACATATGATCCAAGCACATTTTATTTATACCAACTGGTATCCAATTTAAATAAATATTTATTGGTCTGTCTGAGATCCTAATCCCTTCCCTGGTCTTTTGAGATTATTGTTGAGTCGCTATCATTAACAATTCTAAAAATAAAAACAGAAAAAAATAATTATATCAACTAGTGGTCAAATCACTTGCTCTTGGTATTTGGTATATTTGGACGTGAGGCTTTTGTTTTTTCCTTTCTGTCCTTAGATTAATCACGTCTCTTTTTCAAGGGTCAGCACACTCTTTGGAGAGGCTTTTAATATTTCTTCAGGCTTATTTCGGTCATTTTGAAAATTTGCATTCACTTGCTCTTGAATACAGTATTTTTTTTAAACTCAGAAATAACAATAGGAATATTCATTAAGAAAAACTGTTCAGAGGGGAGAATGATTCAGTTATATCCTCTGAATATTTTTTTTTTTTTTTTAAATTTTATTCATTATAAATTTTCGTTTCAGGTTATCGGGACTGTGTCTACATATCTGATAATTTTGCTTCAATTTCGGATAGCTTTTGCAGACACGAGCTAAAATAATCTTACGTGATAGAAAGTCGACCATACTTTGTTGATAATAAGCTTATAATTGAAATATAAAAATAATTATTTTAAACAATTTGTGTTAAATGTCCATTTTTCCTTCTTATCTTTGGATAAATTAAAAAATACATTAATTGTATTTATTACAATACCATCTATAGAAGAGTATTATTTAACAATTTGTTAATATGATGAAGGTTGTGATTGTCAACCGAAACATCGACTTGTAATCAATGGCTCTAGTTGAAATATGCAAAAAAAAAAAATTAAAAAAGTAAAATAACTGTTCGAAAAAAATCCGTGAGATCCATGTCACAATTAGTAACGTTTTGTTCACACTCCCCCCCCCCCCTAACGCGTTACGTAATATGTGGACGGCTGCCAATGAATTATTTCTTGCTCTGAGATTGGCCAACAGAAATATTATAAGTATAGGCTATAATATATATCTTAAGATGCGCGTCTCGAAAACCGTTAAAAACCGTTAGAACACGATTGACTACCGAGTTACTCTATGCGGCAAGAGATGGAGTTAGTTTTCCCATAGGGATAAAGGGATTTATTCCATTTCATTTGTAAGATTCCAGCTAAATAATTGAGAGTAAAAAATTAATTATTTTTTAACACAATGGTTACTAATTTAATTATCTATAACAGAGGTTTCCAAACTTTATGTTTCCATGCCTCCCTTAAAAATGATTAATCTTATGATGCCTCCCCCCCCCTCCTCACCTTTTATAAAATAATACAAAAACAAAAATTTTTAATGCTAAAAAATAAATTTATATAAAAATATTTTTTCTATTTATTCTTATTTATATTAAAACTAGCAATCATTTGGAAAATTGGTCCTGGGGGTCTCCCTAGGGAGGCAGGCGCGCCTCACAGTTTGGAAAACGCTGGTATAAGGGTATTTTATGGCTGGTGCAATTTGTATCAGGAATGAAAGTTAAAAAAAAAAAACGAAGCCAGAATTTTTCTTTAAAAATATATTTTAACAGCTGACGTTTCGGCCTTGGTAAAAGCCATCCTTGGAGCTGTTAAAATATATTTTTAAAGAAAAAATTCTGGCTTCGTTTTTTTTTTAACTTTCATTCCTGAAGAAAAATATTTTTCTCAAATCTTATTTTCACGCACTAGGTCCTAACTTAAATTTAAAATTTCAACCTCCTACCTCAATTCCTTCATGCTTTAAATTGAACACAGACAGACAGACCATGTCGCGAAAAGCACTTTTTTGGATTCAGGGGACCTCAAAACGTGTATATTCATTAAAATTTCGACATAGTATTTTTGACATGAATCCAATACTTTCTCTCTATATATATTAACTTATACATATAGGTAAGAGAAAGTAAAATTCAAATCCTAATTGAGATTAGTTCTATATACAAAAAGTTGTGCTAACTCACCCCAGTAAAATTGTGTACTAATCATATCTTACTTTTCTACCTAATGAAAAAAATCCCGGATTCGGGTTTCTAAGTTACCCAGTGTTATTATTATCTGTTTATGAGAGTTTCGAAATCTTCAAAAATTAATTCCGCCCCAGTAATAAGAAATTTTAGAATGACATTAAAATGTTTCTACCCCACTATCCCATTTGCTAAATATTGAATAGAAATTTTAACTCAAACGAAATTCACTTATTTTTTAGTAAAAGTATTAAAAAACATTAATATCTTTGAGCATTATAGGGGTTGGGAGGGGCATTAACCCCCCTGGTTAATGCCTCCCCCCCCCCTTTTAAGGAAATGCGAGCCTTCACCGCGAAATTACTCTCAAAATAATTTCAATACATTTATAAAAAATCATTTTTTTTTATTTTATTTTGAAATTATTTTATTTTAATTTTCAACCCTTAATCCACCCCTGTGTAAAAGTATTTGATTAACAAAAATATAGGCCATATAGAAAGAATATAATAGTAAATAATGGTGACTTTAGAAAAGATTAAAAAAATGCCCTCAGGCTCAGATCCCTGGCAGTCCGAAATGGATACCAAATGGCTTAAATTGAAATGCCTGGACCCCAAATATGTATATTATTAATTAATAACGGTTATCGTATAAAGTCTTAAATGGCCTGAGTTGCCGGAAAGCAAGACTATGCATGTGAGTGTGAATGGGAAAAAAGTGTGTTTAAAAAAAATAAATAAATAAATAAAAAGCTAATTTTTTTTTCAATGACACCTACACTCCCCCTCCCCCTTTCAACAGCTTATATTCACCCTCTCCTCTTAGTGAAATCAAAAGAATCGTTTTTGGCAGTCAAATTATTTGTTTATATCATTTTTTTTTCAACGATAAAATGCGTAATAATTACCTTTAATAAGACTCTCAAGAGGGTGAGTTGGCTGACGGGGTGGTCAGGGTGGGTTACACTATATTAATTATTCACTTTGGATCACTTTAAACACAATTAAAAAAAGATTGCAACTGGGCGCCTGCAGCCCGGCAACGCACTCGACTCGACTGAACGAGAGATAGACTTATCTCTGTTTATAGGAATAAATAGATGAAAATAGCAATTCCCTTTTTATTAAAAGTAAAAAAAATACCTTTTGCTCGAATCTAACTATATTTAGAGATGGAAAAGAATGTCAACAAGTGATTTGGAATATTCCAAGGCCTTTCTTAAATCATCAACCCTTCATCCCCCCTAATCAAAATAATAATCAACCCTATTTTTTGAATGTTTTCTATTTATTTGGCTTCGATTTAGCTAAAATAAACTTAAAAAACATTTTTTTCAATTTTTCAACCCCTTATCCAATCCTAATAAATAAAATAATTAACAATGCTATCGCCTTCGGCGAGCTTCGCGTCTAGTCAGAAAAAAATTAAAACCCTGAAAAATCCGCCTTTGACTTCAACACATAGTATAATTTGAATGAGTCTTACTTTAGGCCAGTGGTTTCCAAACTTTGTTACCACGCCTCCCCTAAAAATATTTAATCGTATGACGCCTCCCCCTTCATTTTATAAATTAATACAAACAAAAATTTTTATTTCTAAAAAATTTATTAAATTATAAAACTTTTGCAGTCATTTAGAAAATTACTCGATGTGGCCAATATTCTCGCCTCCCCTCAGATTAGTCCGCGCCTCCTTAGGGAGGCGCGCCTCACAGTTTGGAAAACGCTGATCTATAAGATATAGAGCGAATTTTTTAAAAATATCTTTTATTTAATGCGATTAATCTAAAAAAAAAAATTTATTTTTTCGAAAATCAAAAAAAGGACTTCTATAGGTTATAGATATTTTAAATAGCTTTAATTTTAAAAAAATTTGAGATCGATAGCTTCAAAATTGTGGCCGCAATCTCCCAAAATTAACACCCCGAGACGCGCACCTTATATATACCAACCACAAAAATTAATTTGAGTCCTGAAAGCAATTTTAGTAGAATTAATTAAAAAATATAACCGTTTAATGATAATATTGATTATTGAACATCATTAACAAAATTAAAGACACTATTCGATTTAAAATTAACAAGTGAAGATAATTACTCAAAGTAAAATGAATTTTTTTTTTTTTTTTTTTTGAATAATGGATTTCGTAAAGGCGACACGTTTTTTGTTTCTAGCCGGTCGTTTTAGTGGAACCTTTCCCTTTGAAACTACAAAAATTTCAGATCAAAGGCTAACGAGAACCAATTATTTTCTAAAATTTTTCGGTATTATCACATTAAGCATTTCAAATTTTTTTTTACTCGATGAAATTTTAACATACACAACTGAAAATTTTTTAATTTTTATTTTAAACTCGGGTTCAATTATTTTTTTAATCATTTCTATCTGTGATTTAACCCTTATTATAATTTCAGCGAACGATTTTAAAAATATTTTTTCAAAATTTTTACAATTATCGGATACACATAATTATAATTTCAATGAAATTTATAATTCTTTCAAAATAATTTTGATTGTTCATATAATTTTTGAAATTTTACAATATTTTGAAGATTATGATTCACGCGAATTATTTTCTTATTTTATTTTAATTCTCCTTTCTTTTTATGATTTATTAATCTTTTTTTATTTTCTACTCTACATTCAGACATTGAAAATTTTTTTCGCCATATCGAATAATGATTTAAAACAATGTGAATTGCTAACAAAATTTCATATTCGAAATAAAATTCGTCATGATATGCATTTATTTCGCTTGTTAGTTTATACATATGATACATTTCAACCAAAACTTTTTTTATCGTTAGTTGGTCATTTTATTTGGATTCTGTGTGGTCTATTCCAATTAATCTATCTTATTTTGATTCTCAAAGAGACTAGAGATATATATTTTTGGTTGAGTGTACTAAATAGCTTAATGCTTTCATTTAGTCATATAATTTTTTTGACTGTTGTTTGTTCTAATTGTACTTATCAGGTGAGTATTTTTAATTATTTTTTTGTTTGAAAATTAAAAATAATCACTATTTGAGCGTATACTAGCCGGAGTCGCTCCTTATTTTCTAAGCACATTGGTTGCCTATGCACAAGGCAGAATTCTCTGTATTCTCTCATTCGGTTAATCAATCTGAACAATAAATTTACATATCATTATATGTGAGCCATCGTTCTCAATAAAGTTTTCTAAAGGGCCCCTTACACGGTTAAATAGTAATGACATTATTTTACACATGCTTATTAATGTCATTTTGATAAAGTAATGTCATTATTATTGACCGTGTAAGGGGCCCTTAAAAGAAGTCAGTACCTGAGTAAAAAGAGCGAGATAATAAAATAAAAAAATCTGGTGTGACTGGCGCACAGCACACAACTTTCTCTTACCTTCGGTAATCGAAAGTTGTGTACTGTGCTTGTCACACCAGATTTTTTGTGTCGACATATATTTAGTTCCCGACAGTACGGAACATTTGAATTCAGATGTTTTTTTTTTTTTTTTTTTTTTTTTTTTAAACATTCACACTTTTTTCTCATTCACACTCATATTCACACACACATTCATGCAGTCTTTTCGGCAACTTAGGCCATATAAGACTTTTGACGATAACCGTTGTAGAGAATATATCAATTGTGGGGTCAGGCATTTCTATTTAAGCCATCTGGTATCCAAATGGCTTAAATAAAATCATCGGACTGCCTGGGTCCGAACCCGCGACGTTTGGTATAGGAGGTAGGCGCGCTACTTACTACGCCAAACCCGGGGGCTAATTCAGATGTAAAATTTATAAGTATGGGAAAATATTTATATTTTGTTACCATGGCAACCATTTCTCCTATCTTTTCTATGGAGTACAAGAGTAAAGTGGTCTTCAGAAGATTTCAATCACAAAATAAGAATATACATTTTAAAGAGCATCTAAAAAATAATTGATTTTTGAATTTTAAAAAAAATCGTTGGAGCAAATTTTGAGAAAATCGAAAAAAACTGAAAAAGTACATCAATAAAGTACTAGTACTCTTTGGCCGATTTTGATTAAAAGCTTATTTTCCCGGTCCCGGGGGGTGTTTAACTTAAATATAAAATTTCAACCTCCTAGCTCAATTCCTTCATGCTTAAAATTGAACACACACACACCCACACACCCACACACCCACACACCCACACACCCACAGACAGACCATGTCGCGAAAACCACTTTTTTGGATTCAGGGGACCTCAAAACGTGTATATCCATCAAAATCTCGACATCGAATTTTTGACATGAATCCAATACTTTCTCTCTATATATATATTACATATATACATAGGTAAGAGAAAGTAAAAAAATATAAAGTCAAATTCTTTTGTTTGTTTGCAGTCTGAATTGAATCGTTTATTTCAAAAACCGCCTAAGTGCGTTTTTTTCAACTTTCGGAAAACTAAAAAAACTGTTTTGCAGCTTAAGTATAGGCCTAGTCTCCTTCAAATATTTTTTTACCAAATCAAAAACATGCTATTGGGATAATCTAAAAGATGTATTTGCCTTTAAATTTTACAGTAGCACCAAAAAGACATGATTTGAAATTTTGCCGCTTAGGTAGTTTCTGAAATAAACGATTCAATTAAGGGGTAGTCCACATATTACGTAACGCGTTACTGGGGGGGGGGTGTCTGGCCAAAACGTTACTAATTGTTACATGGGGCACTCGAGGGTTTCTCTCGAAGATGAATTTATAAAATTTTTTGAAAAAAAAAAGGTAAAATGTGAATTTTGTATAAGAAATTTTATTCGGGCGGGGGAGGGGGGTTGTTGTGACATAACAGAGTTTCTTTGTATGTGACTAACTTACATAGGGGGGAGGGTAGAAAACTTTCAAAAAAAAGCGTTACGTAATATGTGGACGACCCCTAAGATGTTAGGAAAAATTTTGATTTATTAAGTATTTTATAGAGAAGCCGTGAAAATATTAAAATATTAGACAAATAGACCCACTGGCGGCTAGTACAGTATATAGCCGTTGTTTCTTTAAATTTCTATCTGAAATAACTTCGGCATTTTTTCAATGCAGACTTTTTTTAAAATGATTTTAATACATAATAGAAATTTTATTTATGAATGATTAAAAAATCTGTATCGGCATATAATAACGTCCCGAGCGCTTCATTAAAATTCAATATGTAAAATTTATAAACAGAAAAATATTTATATTTTGGCGACCATATTCTTAAATTTCCTATGAAGTACAAAAATAAATTAAGCTTCAAACAATTTTCAGTCTAAAATAAGAATATAAATTGCCCGGGAGCCGTGGCTCAGTGAGAAGACATTAGCTTTTGCACCGGAGTCCCGGGTTCGCTTCCCATCCCAAGCGAGAAAAATTTATTTCATTTGATTTGACTACAAATCATTTGAAATAAATAGGGATGGGGTCTAAATGGCCTTAGATGCCGAGAAGGACCTTAAAAAAAAAAAAAAAAAAAAAAAGAATATAAATTTTCTTAAAAAGCATCTAAACAATAATTGATTTATGAATTCTAATCAAAATCGTTTAGTGAAAAAAAAAAACTACAAAAGTACATCATTAAAGTACTAGTACTCGGATGATTTTATTTAAAAGCTTATTTTCAAGCCTCAAGAGAGTATCTAACTTAAAAATAAAATTTCAACTTCGTAGCTCAATTGAACACAGACAATTTTGCGGACTCACGTTTTTGAACTCAGGGAACCTCAAAACGTGTATATCAATTAAAATCTCGAATTTTTGAAATGAATACAATTACTTTCTCTCTCTATATATATATATTTATATTTAGTTAAGAGAAAGTAAAGCCTTTAAAGAATTTTTTTAATAAGTCACTAGTAAAATTTCTAAAAAATTAACACAATAGCATAAAATTTCTAAATTTTTTAAGATCCACTCTTAGGTGCCATTAAATGTCAAGGACATTCTATGCATATCCTTCATTAAGATAATCCAAACATAAATATTAAACATGATTGCGATTCACTTTACTGCTAATCAATATATTCTAATTTATTAAATAATTGCTAATTAATTTAACTTTTGTTTTTTCTTTTAGTTGTATCCATTGCTATGGAATTTCTTCAGAAAACTCGATTCGTTATTGCCCCTTGTCGTTATTTAGGTATCATCTCATTAGAAATAGTAAATGGACCCGGTGGGGTGCGTTATATTAAAACTAAAAAATTGACAAAATTTTTATGTATTTTTACAATCTTTTTCGGGAATGTAGGATTGATGAAATTAATAATTTCCCATTTTCCGATAAATAATCTTTTAGTACTGGTCGATTTCATACAATATTCCATCTACTCGCTTATGTGGTGGAGCGCTCTATATATCATCCCCACCAGCGTTAATGCACTAGAAGCACTTTATTTAAATTTTTTCAATTTTTTTGAAAACACCTATTATATTAAATTAAATAAAATTGATATTTTTTGTAAAATAGAATTATTCTTTTTGGTTCTAAGTAGATTTTATTTCGCTGTTCATTATCTGGCGGAATTTTTTAAGACATCTATTTTACAATGGTCTTTTATATTTTTTATTATATTGATGTCATTTATACATTTACTTATTTATTTCAAATTTATCACATACGTTTTTATTATAAATATAACCATCGAACATATTAATAAACGTTTGAATGAAACTAAACTTAATAAATATTCACTTAGGAATGAAATTTTAACGCACACGAAATTAACAAATATAGCTAAAGATTTGAACAACGCTTACGGTTTTACAATTTTGATGTCACTCTTTGGTATGTTTCTTTGGTTTTTATCCGTTTTCTATAGATTCTTTTATTTTTATATGCAATTACAATCTTTTTCTATCGGGAAAGTTATAAATTTGATACAGGAATTAATTTTACCATTTTCGCATTTGTTTGTATTGACGTTTTGTATTGCTAACACCAATTCAAAGGTGAGTTGATTAATTGTTTTGTGCTTTTCTTTCCATCGAACAAGGAATTATAGACTATCAATTTTAATCCACAACAAAAATATGTTCTTATATTTATTTACTCTGATTTTATATTTTTTTTTTACTGGTGAGTTTATCCTGAGGATCGACTTTCTTGATGCAGTAGCAAATAATATAATCATAGGATATAATAATGGTAATTATATATGACTTCCTCAAGATTTTCTACAAATGCTTGATCTTACATTAAAATAATAGATCTCTATTTATTTCTGGAGTAAATACGTCAACTGTAAGTACAGAAGTCTAAGAAATATTTTTAAAAACTCTGTTCACAAGTGTTTGATGAGAGTAGAGCCTTGTGGCTAGGCAACCAAAATGCTTAGCAGTCGGAAGTGTTGTCTTAAAAGGAGCTTTTCCTCTTGAAACGCATTAAAAAAAAGATACAGTAGGCTCTTGTGGCGCGGTCTGTACTACTTTCGGTTGATGTATTTACTCTAAAATATGATGCATATTTTTTCAATTTTTCTATATATAATAATTGCGGAGTGTCCGTCTGTCTGTCTGTCTGTCCGTCCGTCCGTCTGTCTGTCCGTCTGTCACGCTCTGTTTGACCAACTTCCCGTTCGAATTTTGAAACGAAATTTTGCAGTATTATAGAGGACGTTATGGAGAGTCCCGGAAAAATACTCGGGTCCCGAAATTCCTATAACTTTTCGAGTTATTAATTCTTAAAGTTACGATTTCTCCCATAGGAAATGTATAGAGAAATATTCAAGTATTCTTTGAAGTTGTGTATTCTATGAAGGTAAACAAATCCTCAAGCAGGCACTGGATTGGAATACGTAGTAATAATAATTTTCTTTTCATAATTAAGAAAAGGCAAAATAAGAATGCCTGGACCCCATATATGTATATTTATTAATAACGGATATCGTCAAAAGTCTTATATGGCCTAAGTTGCCGAAAAGACTGTATGAATGTGAGTGTGAATGAGAAAAAAGTGTGAATGTTTTTTTAAAAAAAAAAAAAAAAAAAAAAAAAAAAGAAAAGGCGAGGGTCCGCCGCAGGCGGGCCCGAGCCAGCGGCTGGGGGGTCCAGGGGGGCGTAGCCCCCGTGTCTAGACGCCAGCCCGTTTCTCATATTTAAGAAAGGCGAGGGTCCGCCGCAGGCGGGCCCGAGCCAGCGTCTGGGGGTCCAGGGGGCGTAGCCCCCGGCTAGACGCGAAGCCCGTTTCTCATATTTAAGAAAGGCGAGGGTCCGCCGCAGGCGGGCCCGAGCCAGCGTCCGGGGGTCCAGGGGGCGTAGCCCCCCTGGCTAGACGCGAAGCCCGCCGAAGGCGGGCGGCGCGGCTAGTTAGTGTAATAAATACATACCAAATTTTATCGATCTAACTGCTTGCGTTTTTAAGTAAACGTGATCACACACCCATATTTGAGACATTATTTTTTTGACTCAGGGAGGTTGAGAAGCAAAAGGTCGAATTTTTTCTCTACAAAACTAAAAAATCGATTTTAGTCTTTAACAAAGAAAAAAAACGCAATTATTTAGTGTCCACCTCTAAATAAATAATTCTTAGGGCCGGTTGCATCACTTTTAGCCACCTAGCAAACTTATCCGACTGATAGACAATCGATATAGTAAACAAGAACCCCTTTAATATTCGAGTTAAAAAAAAATGAGTTTTTTATATTATTATATAATTAGCTAACTGAGATATAAGGAAAATTTTGTGAAGTTAGTAACTTAATAAAGGCATCATTTATAAAAATTATTAAAAAATCAAAATTAAAATTAATTAAAATATTTTTAACAAGACATGTGAGTGTTCTTTATTGATGAGGCCAAACATCCCATGGCCCCCGGGAATCGAACCCAGGATCTCCGCCTTTCCGGGGCATAGGCGTGCTATCCATTGCACCAGGCCACCGGACCCTCGACCTGCACCAATAAAACTCACTTCCCCCTTATAGTGCAGTTTAAATATTAAAAATTAAAATAATTTTTTTTTTTTTTAAATAAAAAACATTCACACTTTTTTCTCATTCACACTCACACTCACACACACATTCACACAGTCTTTTCGGCAACTTAGGCCATATAAGACTTTGACGATAACCGTTGTGGCTATTGTGGGGTCAGGCATTTCTATTTAAGCCATCTGGTATCCAAATGGCTTAAATAAAATCATCGGACTAATTAAAATAATTAAATTTTCATCAAAAATTCCAAAAAAATAAATAAATCCTTTCATCCCTTGTTGTGCCTTATACCGAACTTTGGGTCTAGCTAACTACGATACTTATTTAATCATACGATTAGTTTAACTAGATGTGAAAAAACTGTAGTCTTCAAATGCATTGTTTCATCAATTCAACTTAAGTTTTCAGGACTGTATCTAGGGATTATAAAAAGATTGCATTTGGGGCACACCGTTTAAGAAACACTGAATGAATTTTCTTTGTTAAAATATCAAAGATATTTTTGGGTTTTTAATTAAGTGAAAAGCCTTTCTAATTTTCTTCATTGGTGAATCACTTTTTAATTTCTGAAAATAAATTTAATTATTGATAATTAGGTTCTAATCAATATTGTAATTGATTATTTGCTGTATTAATTTTATTTTCTGTTTATCAATGGATTTTATTCAGAAAACACGATTCATTTTTGTTCCTTGTCGTATTCTAGGAATACTTCCTTTCAAAATAAATGGGAGTCATGGAATTCGTATTAAAAAGATTTCGAAATTTTTCTCCATATTTTCAGTCTTATTTGCTAGTATATTATTAGTGAAAGTTTTAATTTTCGATTTTTCCATAAATAGTCTTCTAACGTTGGTTGAGTTTATACACGTTGGGATTTTCGCTACTGTTTGGTGGACTATTTTTTATCTCCTCACATTCCGGGGAAATATAGTCAGAGAAATTTTTTTAAAATTTTTCTATCTCTTTGAAAACAAATATTACAATATTAAATTGAATAGGATTGATCGAATTGGCAAAATTAAACTTTTCTATTTAGTTTTCTCTAGAATTCTAATCGCTATTAGTTTTTCGCAACGTTTTTTAGAATTTTCTTATCTTCATTTCATGATTCTCTATGTAATTGAATATATGTCAGTGCTGTATTTATTTATTAATTTCAAACTGATAACTTACATTTTAATTATCAACTTAGCATTAGAGCAATCTAATAAACGTTTGAATGACAATCAATTTGATAAGAATTCAGTTCGAAAAGAAGCTAAACTACAAATGGAATTAATTCATTTAGTTGTAGATTTGAACAATACTTATGGCTATTTCAATTTAATATCAATATTTGGAACGTTCCTTTGGTTGTTATCGATACTTTATAATTTTTTTTATTTCTATTTCCAATCGATACCCATTCCAATTGAAATTCTTATAAACTTAATACAAGAATTTTTGTCACCAATAGTTTATTTGTTTGTTATGTCGTTTTGTTGCGGTGACACCAGCTCTAAGGTGAGTTAAATGAAATTACTGCATTTATATCCTTCCTTAAATGAAATTACTTCATTCGTTTTTTTTTTTTTTTTTTAAACACACACTTTTTTCTCATTCACTCTCGCATTCACACACACATACACACAGTCTTTTCGGCAACTTAGACCATTTAAGACTTTTACGTTAACCATTATTTATTAATATATATTTATTTGGGGTCCAGGCATTCTTATTTAAGCCATTTGGTATCCAAATGGCTTAAATAAAATCATCGGACTGCCTGGGATCCGAACCCGCGACTTTTGGTATACGAGGTTAGCGTGCTACCCCGAGGGCTACTTCATTCGTTAAAACATAATCACATTGAAGTTGTTCATTTAGATCATTCGCTGGGAAAATATTTTGTTTACTTCATTTCTGAGTAGATGCTTTGTCTATTAGTATTCAACTGATTTTACTTTCAAAGTCTACTAATCCTGGAAATTAGGATTTTTGATGCTTTGATAATAAATATTTTTTTTTTTTTTTAGATTTCAGCAAAATTTAAAATATATTCAGGTGTTGTTGAAAGAAAGTATTTATTTATTTCAATATACTAAGTACTTTCTTTTACATATCAATACTATATATAAAAGACGAATGTGTATGTGTGTGTGTGTGTGTGTGTGTGTGTGTTATACTCCGTTCTCAGCAGCCATTAGGCGTAGAGACATGAGCGCAGGGGCGTAGCGAAGAGATTTTTCAGGGGGGGGAGAAGGCCAAAAATGCCAACTAAATTTAATCAATTTGCCAACTGTACAATTCACATTCTTTTTCATCCTATATATATTAATTTACTAGAGGCTAAACCCGACGCCCCTTAGTCGCTATATGGCATGTTCGAACATTAAGTCCCCTCCCCTTCACTTTGCTATTTCAATATTAAAAAAACTAAAGAAATAAACAAAATTTTCTGATAGAAATATAATTAAGGCAAGATTTTTTTCAATTGAGAAATTCCCCATATAATTACACTCAATGAAAAATTTTGTCGAGTAGTACAGGACTCTTACAGACTAAATCCCTCTTCTATTGTCTAATGTGTAATTTACCGGGGTGTTTTAAGCAATGCCTGGGTTTTTATATAGGATACCCTAATTCCAAAAATACCATAAGTTTTTCTCCATCAAATTTAGTTTTAGAGATTTAGAGAAAATTAAATTTTAATAGAAAATGAGCTCTAGAGCGATTCTTATTTTTAATTTTCTGGCTTTACCCAT
Source organism: Euborellia annulipes (assembly GCA_023213315.1). Classification (NCBI taxonomy): domain Eukaryota; kingdom Metazoa; phylum Arthropoda; class Insecta; order Dermaptera; family Anisolabididae; genus Euborellia; species Euborellia annulipes. The sequence goes on along the minus strand of JAKCPI010005061.1, from coordinate 21,557 downwards.
TAAAAAGAAATACATTAGAACCTCGCTTAGCATAACAAGCAATTTGCATAACGAGCAAAAAAAAATTGTAAAAATATGACTTGCTTAATGAGTGACGTTTCGCATAACGAGTGTTCCACTGTACATAGAAATATAAAGTTTCAGCCCAATTGGAGGCGATTTAGTGGTGCAAAAACACGGCTAAAATTTTAGAAAAATCGAATTTTTTCAGTTTTTTCAACGTTGGACACCCCTAATAGGTAGAATCTTTTACCATCACTGAATGCAACTCTGAATCCTGACTAAGAAAACTGTTTTGCTCATAATTACGTTATCAATGAATTATTTATTTTTTTTTTTTAACTTTTTCGGCTACAGAGGCCAGGTATGACTTTATTTAATATATTTCTAAATTATATTATACCGATGGCTACCAATAGGACGTTCCACAAGCTGATTGCTCTGGGTCACCAAACCCGGGGCTTTCGTCACGCTTGGCATTGCTTAACTTTTGGAAAGTTAAAAACTATAGACCAGTGGTTCCCAACCTTTTTTGACCCATCGCCCCTTTCTGGAGGTTGACTAACCCCTATCGCCCCCCTTTACATTTTCATTGTTTGCCTAATTTTAATTTGAAGTAAAGTGTAAATAATAAAGCAGTTTTATTATTTTAAACAATTTTATTACCGTAGGCCTATATACATGGTCGCAGACAGACTTGACAGGCCCCGGAGCTACTTAGTAATACTTAGTAACACCCCCCCCCAAAAAAAAAAAAAAAAAGTTTTTTTTTAGTATGTAAAAGGCTATTGTGGCCTTCATGCCAACAATTTTTTACACAGTTTTTGACACAACTTTTGAAATAGTTATACATAGCTTACAATATTTATTTAAATAAAGTTATATAAAATTTTTTCAAAATTTCCTAAATAAAGAGTTAGAAAGTTTTAATTTATCGAGGCCAGATCTGGACAGAGGATTTCCGGGGGAATCTGGGGGTATGGAAAATTTTTTGAAAATTAGCCACTGAAATCTGCATTTTTAGCTATCCTGAGTCGTGAAAAAGACTAAACTTGATTTGAGCTTAAAGGGCCCGGGCCCCATGAGAAAAAAAAAATTCAAGAAAATGATTTTTTTAAATTGAAATTTAAGATTTGTGCTAAAAGTGACGTTTCAATTCTAGATTGGAATTATCTTCAGACTATTTTATTTTTATGGTAATATTTTGTCCTCTTCTATCCTGACCTTCCTGTAAATAGGAGATTTTTCTCTTTGATTTTTATTTTTTTAAATTTTAGTAAACTAATAATTTTTCTCCCTTTGAATACTCATCGCCCCCCAATCGCCCCCCGCTTATTTATCGCCCCCCTGAAAACCCAAATCGCCCCCAGGTTGGGAACCACTGCTATAGACGATCATAAACATACTTTTTTCCATTCAGAGATGGTAAAAATTCGATTCAGGAGTGTCCTAAAAAAAAAATGAAAAAAATCCAATTTTTCTAAACTTTTAGCCGTGTTTTGCCTGTATAGACCTATTTTTTTTATGTATTTCAACTAACTGCATATTTTTAAGGGGTAACGACTTAAAAAAATCTAGAAAATTCAAAATAATATTGATCAGATTATTTATTAATAAATAAGAAATTATATATAATATTTAAGATATTATTATATATGCTGTGGTCTAGTGGTTAGGGCACTCTGAGTACCAATCGGAGGATCCGTGGTTCGACTCCCGGCGGCACACCCTTATTTTTTCGGATATATGAATTAATAAATATTTAATCAGATTATTTATTAAAATTTAATTTTCTCTATATCTCTAAAACTAGAGCCGATGGCGCAAATTTGATGGCATTTTTGGAATTAGCGCTTCCATATAGCCAGGAATAGCCCTAAATTTCAAAAAACTTTTTTTGTTGACCTGTATAAAATTTATATTTCTATCAAAAACATTTTTTAAGTGGAATTCCTTTTTTATTACAATTATAGTAAATAAAGAAAATTATTCCATTTCCAATAACAAATGAACGACTGAGCTTTCTTTTATTTGTTCAAATATTTTATTTTTCCCTTTTAAAATAATCCTAATGATTTTCTTTATGTGTTTGTATTAAATTGTATAATAAATTTATATTCAGTAAAAAGAAAATAAATTTATTTATTTGAAAATTAAAAATTTTTTTTTTTTTAATAGATGAAAATCTAAAAAAAGAAAATTTAATTTTTTTTTTTAATTAAAATATAAATTAAATTTCTGTTAAATAAACTTTATTTTGCCAACTGGTCCTTGATTTTGCCAACATTGCCAACTCGATCCGACCTGGGGGGAGACTCCCCCCCCATCCCCCCCCTTGGCTACGCCCCTGCATGAGCGATGGCTCATTTTGATCCTTGAGGGGTAAGGATGATACAGAAAAGGCGAGGGTCTGCTGCAGGCGGGCCCGAGCCAGCTGGAGAGGGGTTCAGGGTGGCGTAGTCCCCCTGTCTAGACGCCAGCCCGCTTCTCATAATTAAGAAAAGGCGAGGGTCCGTCGCAGGCGGGCGGGAGGTCCAGGGGGGTGCCGAAGGCGGGCGGCACGGCAGCCGTCCGCAGCCGGCTGGTATATTATATATATAAAGTATTGGTTTCATTTCAAAAATTTAATGTCGAGATTTTGATAAATACAGGTTTTATCAAAAAAAAGTGGACTCCGCAAAATTGTCTGTCTGTGATTTTGTGAACAAAATATCTCAAAAAACGAAAAGAACTAGGAGGTTGAAATTTGATATTAGATATGTTAGTTACAATGTTTATCGTGGTAACGAAATAGAAAATAATTTTGAATCCTACTACTACGCCGCTGGAAATTGTAATATATAATATGTCGACACAATAATTCTGTGACTAGCACAACTTTCAATTAGCGAAAAAAAGAGAAAGTTGTGTCCTGTGCGACTAGTCACGCCAGATCTTTTTTTAAATTTATTTATAGACTTAACTTTTTTTATTATAACATAGTCTATCAAAACACTATTCAATTTAGTTAAAAGCTCTTACTATTTTTTTAATTAATGAATCATTTTTCTTTAATTTCTGAAGATGAATAGCATTTAATTATTGATAATTATTCTTAATCAATATTCATTATAATTTTCTCTCTGTTCATCAATGGAGTTTATTCAGAAAACACGTTTCATTTTTGTTCCTTGTCGTATTCTAGGGATACTCCCGTTCTTGATAAATGGATCTTCTGAAGCATATGATATTAGAATTAAAAAATTTTCCAAATTTTTCTCCATATTTTCAATGTTATTTGCTAATTTAGTACTAATGAAAGTCATTTTGTTCGATTTCACCTTAAATAATCTTGTAATGTTGGTTGAATTTATACAATTTAATATCTTTAGCCTTATTTTGTGGAATATGTTTTACCTTCTGTTAATCCAGGGAAATAAAGTCCAAAAATTATTTTTAAAATTTTTCTACCTATTTAAAAACAAATATTACAATATTAAATTAAATAGGATTGATCTAATTTGTAAAATTCAATTTTTTTATATAATCGTTTCTAGAATCTTTCATGCTGAACGTAGTCTAGAATATTTTTTTCATTTATCTCTTTTTAAATTCATATTTCTCTATGTAATTGAATATTTGTCAGTAATGTTTTTATTTATTTTTTTCAAACTGATCATTTACATTTTAATTATTAATTTAGCATTAGAGCAATCTAATAAACGTTTGAACGACAATCAATTTGATAAGAGATTAGTTCGAAACGAGGCTAAACTACAAATGGAATTAATTCATTTAGTTGTAGATTTGAACAATACTTATGGCTATCTCAATTTGATATCAATATTTGGAATGTTCCTTTGGATTTTATCGCTACTTTATAATTTTTTTTATTTTTATATACGATCGGTGCCTATGCCTATTGATATTCTCATAAGCGTAATACAAGAATTTTTTCTCCCAATAGTTCATTTGTTACTTCTATCGTTTTGTTGTGGTAACACAAGTTCTAAGGTGAGTTATTTAAAATTTAATAAGAATAATGGGACCTCGTAGTCTACATGGTTGTTTCTGATAAGAAGATATTGGTCGGGCGCCAGGCTGCCAAATAAAAATCTTTCTATTTCCTTCTATTAATTAAAACACGTGCGAAACGTTTTGGAAAATTCTTATATGTCTTTTTTAGTTTATAATAAAAGAGAGATGTGTCAACACCTAAATGTCTCGCAAATAGACACATTTTTATTTGATTTAATAACGTCCTTTCAATTCCTTCTTAATCTCTTAATTTCTTAAAACAAGTTTGTAGTTCTAATTTAGACTAGTTGCGAAAGCTGAGAAAATCTTTTGCCTATATATAACTCTTAATTAGGAACCGACCGAATATTCGGTTTCGGTTACGGTTTCGGCCAGTTTCGGCCAAAAATCATGGTTTCGGCCGTAGTTTCGGTTTCGGCCAAAAAGTGGCCGAACCTTTCGGCCGGCCGAAACCAGAGTCTGAAAAAATGGGATGAGACTCGCATGCAAAAAAAAAAAAAAAGGTCAAATGACCAATGAAGTACGTGGCTGTTGATTTATACACAAGGAAGGAAGCAGGTGCAGCCAAAATTAAAGCCTCCGATTTTGTTACAATTAATGAGACGTTTCGAGAAAACTTTATTTCCTCATCATCAGTCTTTCCTATACAAGAAATACATAATATAACACATTAATACAGAATAGATAGAAAAAATTTTTTAACAATATAAGATAACACTTACAAATTGTATTTGTCCCGGAGTTGTTAAAAGGATTGTGAAGGGTTGAGCGGCATATATGATGGGGTTATTAGTGACCTAGCCTCCAGATGTGCTGAGGACGTGTAGGGGTTTTTCGAAATGTTGTGAAATATTCATTTGATTCTCTGCCATACTCTTGGCCCAATCTCACATATTCAAGGGGGGTTTTTATAAGGGAATTTTTTGAGGGTAAATACATTTTGTTGTTAAAAAGGAAAAAAAATTTTAAAAAATTTTATATATCTATGCAGTGACGGCGCTAGCTTATTCTCAGCGGGGGGCAGGAGTGGGGCAACCTTACCAACAGGGGGGAGTCAAATCTATAGGCTATATCAAACGGGAAACAAAAAAATCTGGTGTGACTGGACGCATCAGATTCAGATTTTTTGTCTACATATAGTTTTCGACACTAAGGTACATTAGAATTGAAGATGAGAAATTTACAAAAATGGGAAAATATTAATATTCTGTTACCATGACCACCATTTCTACTCTTTCCTATGAAGTACAAGAGTAAAGTGTGTTTCAAAAGATTTCAAGGGCAAAATGAGAGTATAGATTTTTAAATAATCTAAAAAATGTTACACCAACCAGCACTGAAATGTCTTAAAACCTAACCGAATGTCGTGCAAGGAAATATTTTCAGTTTTGGTTGACATTATCCCTCACTTATCACTTGAAAATTTTGAAGAGGTTCCATTAATTGAGCAAAGGTCTGTACTAGTTGTACAATTTGTTTCTCAGCCTGAAATTCCCATTAGAGTGATCTGAAAGTAGCAAACAAACAAGCTTCCCTTTGGTAAAAATTATTTTGAATATGTGAGGTTTCACTAAGTTGTAAATATCTGAAGGTCCAGGAATTTTTGTGAAAGAGATTGGCTTTGCATTGGTTACTGAGGCGCGAAATTTCTCAAAATCAGTATCAATTTCTTCTGAATCACTTGCGATCAGTGGCGGCTCGTGACCGAGACAACTGGGTAGGCGACATATATATATATACATATTACTTACGAAAAATAGAAAAAAAGAAAGAAAAAAGGCGTATTTATTTATTTTTGTAAATTAAATCTATTCGCCTATCTTTTAATTTAGAAAATAATTCAATAATTTGATCTGTGAAGTTATCTTGTTTCGAAATTTGAACTAATAAATCTTCATGAGAAATTGCGCTCTACGGTAACACTTGTCATCGGCTTGGTATAGGCTGCTTAGTTCATCGCCTAACCGTTCGACTTATAGCGCTAGCTATCACTGCTGTGCGCATGCGCGACTGTCTAGAAATGTGGGCAGCGGAGTGTGGAGTACAGGCAGTAAATAGGCTAAGAAAAATATCGCCTTTACTTTATAAATACGAGGTTCTGAAGTGTTTCAATTTTTTTTTTTTTTTGCAAAATCATATAAATTAATAAATATAGTAATTATTTTATGAAATTAAATATTTTTAAACTTAATAAATATAATAAAATTGATAAATATTTTTCATCTGTATATTTATAAGGTAGGCGTCGCCTACCTTGCCTACCCTAGCGAGCCGCCACTGCTTGCGATCACTTGAGCTTGATTCATAAGCTTGTGGATTTCCACCTGTACTTGAAGAACTATTTTGTATAAAATATATACAAAGTTTGTTATATTGTGGCTCAATGAAGTTATTGGATATTTTTCTTTTCGATGACATTTTAATGGCCCAAAGAAAGATATTTACTTGACAAAAACTTAAGGGTAACTAAATTTATTTATTAAAATAAGAATAAAAAAATAATCTTTCTTTTTTACTTGGTAATAAAAAAGCTCAAAGCTTAAATTATATTTTTGTAAGGAAAAGGGAATAAAAATTTTAGAAATTTTTTTTTTTGTTTTCATCCTGATTGGGGGGGCATCCAGGGGGGCAGAGGTCCTTGCCGGGGGGGCGCATGCCCCCCCCCCCCTAGCCCCCCCTTAGCGCCGTCACTGTATCTATGTGAATTTGTCTTTATTAATTTGATGAAAAGCTTTCTTCTTTCAACATTTCGTTTTAATTTAAATAGCATTGACCAGATTTTAAGATTAAATTTTTAATTATAGAAACATTTTAAGAAATATTGAAAGAAATATATTTATAATCGAGACGCTCTTACAATTTTTAACATTCTCACTGAACAAGTCAATGAATAACACACCCATAAAGAAAATACATAATAAATGTATTGTGCCCTTTTAACAACTCCGGGACAAATACAATTTGTAAGTGTTATCTTATATTGTTAAAAAATTTTTTCTATCTATTCTGTATTAATGTGTTATATTATGTATTTCTTGTGTAGGAAAGACTGATGATGAGGAAATAAAGTTTTCTCGAAACGTCTCATTAATTGTAACAAAATCGGAGACTTTAATTTTGGCTGCACCTGCTTCCTTCCTTGTGAAAAAGGTCAAATGATTTGCACTTGAGGGAGAAAAAAGTCTCCCTAAAAAAAAGGTAAAATGATTTTCACGGGAGGGAAAAAAAAATTCAAAAAAAAAAAGGTAAAATTAAAAAAAAATTTTATAGGAAATACAAGTTTCGGTTTCGGTTACGGTTTCGGCCGAAACTAAGGTTGAGGCCGAATATTCGGTTTCGGTTTCGGTTTCGGCTGAAAATCTTGTTTCGGTCGGACCCTACTCTTAATATATATGAATACCTTAGTTTCTGAGGTTCTGCATAGGGGAATTATACTTTAAATGTTATGTTCTTCTAAGCCTATAATTTTTAAGGCTTTTATTGTAGCATGTTTTTAGTATTTTGCCAAAATTTAAAGCTTTATTCTGAAGTTTTTTTGAAATAAAAAACTTTTCATAAAAAAATAACGTGAGTAATATATAGATAATCTCTCCTCGGGAACCGAACCTTGAGGGGTATCGGTGGACTATCCATTGCACCAGGTTACCAAACCCGCGACCTACACCAACAAAAACTCAGTTCTTCTTATATGCCACCGTGTTAACCGTGCATTTCATTAACAAAGTAAGAAATCTTAAGGAAAAATTTCTGACTTGTCCACCGCTATTTAAACCAGTAGAGGGACAGACATCTGGATCTGCTCTAACACAATACGGTCAGCAGCAAGGCCCTTAGGGTTAGGGCAGTGGGGTTAAGTTATGTGAAATATTTTTTGAGACCTATATATATTTTTGTGTATCGCTTAGCAACCGAACCTTTGGTCCCGAAGAAGTACGCAATTAGCGTCCGAAACATCGATCAAAAGAATTTAAATAATTTTTTATTCTCCTAAAAAAATCAGAATAAATGTTGATATAGGATTGGATCCCCACCACCTGCTGGATCAAAAAACGAAGTATTTAAATTTCAATCTGTTAAAAGTATCGTAATAGCTCCTGCTAAAACAGGTAAAGAAAGTAATAATAGTAAGGCTGTAATCGCAGAGACTGATTATTTGGCTGCCTGTTCCTTTCATCTATTTTTTAAATACATCCCCTTTATTTTTTCAAATATTATATAACCTAATTAATAATATAATAATTCAGAGTCACAAAGGTTTTTAATTTAGTGAAAAGTCTGTTTAATTTCTGAAAATAAATGACATTTGATTTTTGATAATTATATCTAATCAATATTCCAATCGATTATTAAAATTTTTATTAATTTTACTCTCTGTTTATAAATGGATTTTATTCAGGAAACACGATTTTTTGCCCACGTGGCTTGGAGTAGTTGGTAGCGTGCCTACCTACTATAGCGAACGTCGCGGGTTCGGATCCTAGGGAAGTCCGATGATTTTATTTAAGGCATTTGGATACCAAATGACTTAAATAGAAATGCCTGGACCTCCAATAGATATTATCTTATACAACGGTTATCGTATAAAGTCTTATATGGCCTAAGTTTCCGAAAAGACTGTGTGAATGAGAAAAAAGTGTGAATGTTTTTTTATAAAAAAAAAATACACGATTTTTTTTATATTTAATTATAGACTTAGCTCTTCTTATTATAACATAGTCTATCAAGACACTATTCAATTTAGTTAAAAGCTCTTACTATTTTTTTAATTAATGAATCATTTTTCTCTAATTTCTGAAGATGAATAGTATTTAATTATTGATAATTATTCTTAATCAAAATTCTAAATGATTATTATAATTTCCTCTCTGTTCATCAATGGAGTTTATTCAGAAAACACGTTTCATTTTTGTTCCTTGTCGTATTCTAGGGATACTCCCGTTCGAGATAAATGGATCTACTGGGACACGAGCCATTAGAATTAAAAAATTTTCCAAATTTTTCTCTTTATTTTCAATATTATTTGCTAATTTAGTATTTATGAAAGCCCTTTTGTTCGATTTCACTTTAGATAGTCTTCTAATGTTGGTTGTATTGATACAATATTTCATCATCAGCTTTATTATGTGGAATATTTTTTACCTTCTGTTAATCCAAGGAAATAGAGTCCAAAAGTTATTTTTTAAATTTTTCTATCTATTTGAAAACAAATATTACAATATTAAATTAAATCGGATTGATCTAATTTGTAAAATTCAATTTTTTTATATAATCGTTTCTAGAATCGTTTATGCTGAACGTAGTCTAGAATATTTTTTTCATTTATCTCTTTTTGATTTTGTATTTCTCTATGTAATTGAATATATGTCAGTGGTGTATTTATTTATTTTTTTCAAATTCATAACTTTCATTTTAATTATTAACTTAGCATTAGAGCAATCTAATAAACGTTTGAACGACAATCAATTTGATAAGAGCTTAGTTCGAAACGAGGCTAAACTACAAATGAAATTAATTCATTTAGTTGTAGATTTGAATAATACTTATGGCTATCTCAATTTGATATCAATATTTGGTACATTCCTTTGGATTTTATCGCTACTTTATAATTTTTTTTATTATTACATTCGATCGGAACCCATGACTATTGAAACTCTCATAAACGTAATACAAGAATTAGTTTTTCCAATAGTTCATTTGATTCTTCTGTCGTTTTTTTGTGGAAACACCAGTTCTAAGGTGAGTTATCTAAAATATTTAGTACAGTATATGTATTTGGGGTTCAAGCATTCTAATTTAATCCATTTGGCATCCAAATGGCTTAAATAAAATCATCGGACTAGCTGGGATCCGAACCCGCGACCTGCTATACAAGGCTGATGCACTACCAACTACACCAAGCCCGAGGGCACGGTACATTTGAAATTTATAAACAGGAAAATATTTATATTTAAGTATTTTGTGGTTTAAATTATTATTAGGAAAATTTTTAATTATAGACCACATTTTTGTATTAATTATTTATTAAAATATAAATACTGTATAACACAGTTCTTGAGAATGGCTCCAGAAAAAGCAGTCGAAACGTTGTACAGTATTTATATTTTAATAAATAATTAATACAAAAATGTGGTCTATAATGAAAAATTTTCTTAATAATAAATATAAAGTAATTTGAATTCTATTCTACCGTCGGAGACTACATATATGTTGACACATTAATTTTGATGGGACTAGCACAGATTACCCCTTTCAATTGGACCATATTATGCATAAAGGAACCAAGCGCCATTATGATAGAAATTGAGATAATACTGCCATCTTATAGGGCAAAGATCTACCTCTTAATTTAAATCGCAACGTTATTACTCTGTTCACTTTTTTCAAATTTTCAAAATTAACCCTCCACACAGCTGTTGTAGGGTTCGAGCTTATCTGCCTCCAAATAAATTTGTACATCATATTATTACATATTATTAATTTTAATTTTTTATTTTTAAATTTGTATAAACTCACTCTAATTATTTTATTTTATTTGTACAGAAGTGCTTTTAAATGCCTTCGAAATATTCGGAGAAAACAATCTTAAAATCATTGTTATTTTCTCATTGCCAAGAAACTAGCCTACACCTATTCTCAATTATACTACTTGGCACACCACATATTTTCGTGCGAAAAAAATGCCCCTTATCTCAGATTTAGGTTAATGGCGCTTGGTTCCTTTATGCATAACATGGTTCAAAGAAAGTTGTGTGCGTTTCGACCAGTCACACCAGAGTTATTTATAAATTTATTTATGTCAATTTTTCTTATCATCATACTTATATATAAAGCGCTTAAGAGGTGTCCGATGTGTGAAACAACCAATCAGGCCTCAGGGATGACTCAGGGATAGCCCTGATTGGCGAAATTCAGAGAGGGCGGGGCGGAGTCGGAGAGGCAAATTAAAAATTTTTTTTTTTAACCAGGAAAGATATCAATTTGGTTTCTTCACTAAAACCTTCCTTAGATAAGAATCTACAATTGGTGTTTCAGGGTTTTTTGAAATTCGGCCCCTAAGTGCCTCAAATCGCCAATTTAGGGTAAAAATTTTGATTTTACAATAATTTCTAAACCAGAAGAGATAGCAATTTACTTTCTTCGCTGAATCCTTCCTTAGATGAAAATCAAAAATCGTTGTTTAAGGGTTTATTTTTTAAATCGGCCCCTAAGTACCCCAAATCGCCAATTTAGAGTAAAAAGTTTTTTCGCGAAATTTTTAATTTATTTAGGCCTATATAGAAGATACTGGCTCCTTTTTTAGTTTATAGCCTAATAGAAGAGATATTTGTCAGCATCTCAAATACATCTTCCTATTTCAAACAATAGAAAAGTGCACAGGTAAATATTACAAAAATACAAATAATTTTCATCGCTTATTGACTATTCAAATATAATATAACCTAATTAATAATATAATAATTCAGGGTCACAAAGGTTTTTAATTCAGTGAAAAGCCTTTGTTTAATTTCTGAAAATAAATGACATTTAATTATTGATAATTAGGTTCTAATCAATGTTGTAATTGATTATTTGCTGTATTAATTTTATTTTCTGTTTATCAATGGATTTTATTCAGAAAACACGATTCATTTTTGTTCCTTGTCGTATTCTAGGAATACTTCCTTTCAAAATAAATGGGAGTCATGGAATTCGTATTAAAAAGATTTCGAAATTTTTCTCCATATTTTCAGTCTTATTTGCTAGTATATTATTAGTGAAAGTTTTAATTTTCGATTTTTCCATAAATAGTCTTCTAACGTTGGTTGAGTTTATACACTTTGGGATTTTCGCTACTGTTTGGTGGACTATTTTTTATCTCCTCACATTCCGGGGAAATATAGTCAGAGAAATTTTTTTAAAATTTTTCTATCTCTTTGAAAACAAATATTACAATATTAAATTGAATAGGATTGATCGAATTGGCAAAATTAAACTTTTCTATTTAGTTTTCTCTAGAATTTCTAATCGCTATTAGTTTTTCGCAACGTTTTTTAGAATTTTCTTATCTTCATTTCATGATTCTCTATGTAATTGAATATATGTCAGTGCTGTATTTATTTATTAATTTCAAACTGATAACTTCTATTTTAATTATCAACTTAGCATTAGAGCAATCTAATAAACGTTTGAATGACAATCAATTTGATAAGAATTCAGTTCGAAAAGAAGCTAAACTACAAATGGAATTAATTCATTTAGTTGTAGATTTGAACAATACTTATGGCTATTTCAATTTCATATCAATATTTGGAACGTTCCTTTGGTTGTTATCGATACTTTATAATTTTTTTTATTTCTATTTACAATCGATACCCATTCCAATTGAAATTCTTATAAACTTAATACAAGAATTTTTGTCACCAATAGTTTATTTGTTTGTTATGTCGTTTTGTTGCGGTGACACCAGCTCTAAGGTGAGTTAAATAAAATAGCTTCATAATAGGCCTACTCCAGAATAGCTCTTACTTCTAAGACATTTATCATAAAATTTTTTCATATTTGTACTTGACTTTGATAACGTTTTTTTTTTAAATTTCGTTAAAAATTAATAGATTTTTAAGAATGAATGATTTTTGGAAAGTAGAAGAACGAAAGAATATCGTAAATGTTTTTTTTTTCATTCAAGGATCGGAAAAACTATATTAGAGGTCTCTAAAATGTAAAAAAAAAACAGTAAAAATTTGATTTTTCTAAACTTTAAGCCATATGATGCCCCCCAATTTACCTCCAATTGTACTGAAACTTGAATATTTCTATTTATTTTAACTCTCTGTATATTTTTAAGGAGGAAAATTCAAAATTACAGCCACTTTAGAGCAAATTTTCTATTAAAAATTAGCAGCTAGTTGGCCATCAAAGCAAAATTTAATATTTTTAAATCCTAAATTTTATCAACAATTTATTAACAATATAGTTAATAAATGCGTTTACCTTAAAAAGAGAATAAAAATGCTGTATATTTATACTTTTTTATGAGAAGTTCCTTATAAGTTTTCTTAAGAAATTCACAAGAAATAAAAATAAACACGAATACAGAGATTGAAAGTTTTTTTTGTGATGGATGCATCAATACAACTGAATAGATGCACAGAATACAAAATTAGTTTATGTATATACATGCAATCATTTCAAAATAACGCCCTGAATTCTTATTTTTACTTTCTTTTACCTATGTATATATGTAATATATATATATATATATATATATAGAGAAAGTATTGGATTCATGTCAAAAATTCGATGTCGAGATTTTGATGAATCTTCACGTTTTGAGGTCCCCTGAATCCAAAAAAGTGGCTTTCGCGACATGATCTGTCTGTGGGTGGGTGTGTGTTCAATTTTAAGCATGAAGGAATTGAGCTAGGAGGTTTAAATTTTATATTTAAGTTAGATATTCCCCTGGGAGGTAACATCAAGCTTTTGAACAAAATCGGTTAACAAGTACTAGCACTTTGCAGATGTACTTTTTTTTACTTTTTTCGTTTTTCTTAAAATTTGTTGAAACGATTTTGATTGAAATTCATAAATCACTTATATTTTTAGACGCTTTTTAAAATGCATATTCTCATTTTGTTCTTGAAATTGTTTAAAGCACACTTTACTCTTGTATTTTATAGGAAAGAGAAGAAATGTTTGTCAACGTAACACAATATAAAGTAATAATTTGAATTCTACTCTACGACTGGAAACTAAATATATGACGACACATTAATTTTGGTGAGACTAGCTCAGAACACAACTTTCAATTAGTCAATTTGGGTGCTGTGTAACCAGTCACACCAGAGCTTTTTTTAAATTTATTTATTGTAGCCTATCAAGACTTTTTTCAATTTAGTTAAGGTTGTTCGGATAGTACATCGTAAGTCATAATAGAATCTAAATTTTTTTTTAAATAAAATTAAAAATTTGAATGCCAAAATTCCTTATTATAATTTAGTCGTGACCTATCATAGTTTATAATTGGATTAAGTTAATAATTTAATTACCAAAAATAATAAATGAATGACTTTCGACTTGAGCAGTTTTTCACGTAATATAGAACTGGCAACATTGCATTCATCAACTATCTATTTTAAATCTTAAACGCCTTAAATTTTATTTTATTTAATATATTACAATGTTTAATGCAAATCAGTTTAAACACAATGGATGACTTGCGAGAAAAAATATTGTAAAATTGAAAAAAAAATGTAACTGACATAGAGATAAGACACATGCTATGCGACGTTGCTAGGCTGGTCTGACTCTCGAGAATTCATTATTTTTAAATATTAGCGACTGTCATTTTGGAGAATTTTTTGACTTTCTTGTTAAAATATCTTTAAAAGCGGTCGGCAGAAACTTTTGATTTTATTTTTAACATATTCCTCGGAAGTGAATTAATAAAATGTAAGTTTTTTTGTTTTTGTATCTAATGCAGAGATGGCTATATAATTCGATATGTGTGCGTTTCGTCGTTATTCCCCATAGGCTACATGTTAAATTTCAATTTTTTAAAAATTAATTACACGATAACCCTGTGTCAGATCTGCTTCAAAATTTTATTTTATACGTATTTGATAGTGATTAATAACATATTAAAAAATTAGCTTTTAATCAGTTAAAGTGCTTTAATGTCCGAACAACCTTAAAAGCTCTTTCTATTTTTTTGATTAATGAATAATTTTTCTTTAATTTCTGAAGATGAATAGCATTTAATTATTGATAAATATTCTTAATCAATATTCATTATAATTTTCTCTCTGTTCATCAATGGAGTTTATTCAGAAAACACGTTTCATTTTTGTTCCTTGTCGTATTCTAGGGATACTCCCGTTCAAGATAAATGGATCTGCTGGGACACGAGCCATTAAAATTAAAAAAAATTTCCAAATTTTTCTCTATATTTTCAATGTTGTTTGCTAATTTAGTATTTGTGAAAGTCATTTTGATGGATTTCACCTTAGATAATCTTCTATCGTTGGTTGAATTGATACAATTTAGTATCTTTAGCCTTATTTTGTGGAATATTTTTTACCTTCTGTTAATTCAGGGAAATAAAGTCCAAAAATTATTTTTAAAATTTTTCTACGTATTTGAAAACAAATATTACAATATTAAATTAAAGAGGATTGATCTAATTTGTAAAATTCAATTTTTTTATATAATCCTTTTTAGAGTCTTTTATGCAGAACGTGCTCTAGAATATTTTTTTCATTTATCTCTTTTTGATTTCATATTGGTCTATACAGTTGAATATATATCATTGATGTATTTATTTATTTTTTCCAAACTGATAATTTACATTTTAATTATCAACTTAGCATTAGAGCAATCTAATAAACGTTTGAACGTCAATCAATTTGATAAGAGCTTAGTTCGAAACGAGGCTAAACTACAAATGGAATTAATTCATTTAGTTGTAGATTTGAACAATACTTATGGCTATCTCAATTTGATATCAATATTTGGAACGTTCTTTTGGGTTTTATCGATACTTTATAAATTTTTTTATTTTTATATAAGATCGGAGCCCATGACTATTGCACTTCTCATAACCGTAATACAAGAATTTTTTTTTCCAATAGTACATTTGTTACTTCTGTCGTTTTGTTGTGGTAACACCAGTTCTAAGGTGAGTTATCTAAAATTTCTTAAAAATAATGGGACCTCGTAGTCTACATGTTGTTTCTGATATGAAGGTTTTGGAAGGGCGCCAGGCTGCCAAATAAAAATCTCTCTTTTTCCTTCTATTAATTGAAACACGAGCGAAACGTTTCGGACATTTCTTACATTTCTTTTTTAGTTTATAATAGAACAGAGGTGTGTCAACACCTTAAATAAATCTTCCTATTTCCAACAATAGATAGTGCACAGATTAATACAAATATTTATCTTCTCTTATTGACTCATCTCTTTCCTGTTATAAACGAAGATGGACAAATAAGAAATTACCCTAATGTCTCGCAAAACGACACATTTTTATTTGATTTCGTAATGTCCTTTCAATTCCATCTTAATCTCTTAATTCCTTTATACATATAATCAGTTTGAAGTTCTAATTCAGACTAGTCGCTGAGAAAATCTTTTGCCATGTCTATAATATACCCACTATCTATATATATATATATATGTATACTAGTCGCTAAGCCCGCCTTCGGCGGGCTTTCCGCCTAGCCAGGGGGCTGCGCCCCTGGACCCCCTTGCTCGCCTTTGGCGAGCAAGTTTATTCCCAATTTGGGATATTTCTTGTTGCATTGCAAGTGTTAAGATGTTAAGGAAGGATTTTATATTCTAGCGAGGCGAGGGTACCGATTGGGAACAGCACAAAAGGGTCTGTTTATGACTGTTTAAAGGGTCAGTCACCTGCGTCCTCTTCGTTTTTCAACTGCTGCGTAGCCCCGCCCCCAGCCCATAGTCATGTAGGAAGCTGGTTCACACAGCACAAAGGATGCTCTCTAATTTCTAGCCAACTTGTTGATTTTGTGTTCTCATATTGAAGAAATTTGATTATAATTAATTTTCCAAAATATTTAAGAGATTCAAATTATTACTACGTTACTCCCTGGTGCATGTACTATATGTGTACTTAATTTCAAATGGATTCATTGAAAATTGTGGATTTCTATAGAACATATACATACATATTTACATACATACTGATCTGATACAGACTTTTCCCTATTTAAAATATGATTTGATGTTTATTTAAATAAATTAATTTTAGAGAAAAGTTATTCAAAGATTTTATTCTCTGAATAGAATTAGGGTAATATTGTTGCGGCCTTCAGATCGCCCTAATCCCTGTTGCCTGTGTAATGGTACTAATTATTGACTATTATCTGAAATATAAAGTTGTTGCACTCTGGGTTTTGAATACGTAAATAAAAGTTTAAATTTTAATTATAATGATCAATTTATTTATGGAAAAAATATAGCGATTGAGATTAACTTTCAAATTGGTTTATAAAAATAATGTGTGTCCTTTTATTAATCTTATTATTTAAATTTCATTAATTAATATAAATTGTTTCTCTGGTTTAGATAAAGTAATCTCAATGACCTCGGTTTAAATTTTGAATATTTAAAATAAAAAAATGAAGTTAATCGAATTTATGGAATTCCTCAAACCGTGTATTATAATTTATTTTTATTGAACACTTGGCCTGAAGAATTCCCTTTTTCTGACCGAAATGTCTTTGAAATTATTTTATATAAATTTTTAAATTATTATTGCTAGGTCCGTTTTAAATTATTATGATTATTTTTTTTTTATTTGATAAGTTAAGTTAAATTATTTTTCTTTAAAGTTTTAGTTCATTTAAATTCTTTTTAAATAATTATTATTTGGCAAGAAAATCGAGTGAGTGCTTATCTGTATAGAGATGTTTGATGATTTGTTGATTTTCGGGATCGATGTCTTCGGCGGCTATGTGGTCGTTCAGCTCGACGAAGGCAGCTTCCTTGAAGACCGAAATGTCGATCATATAGGATGTCAGAACTCGGTGTAGGACGTCAACTCGCAGATTCCTTGATTGTTGATTTTTGATTGATGTGTTTTTAATTGTTTGATTTTTTATAATTGTTGTATTTTAATTGTTTGGTTTTTTTCTTAATTGTTGTATTTTCTTCTTTCTTCCTTTCTCTTCGTTTCTTCTTTCTTCGTTTATTTTCAATAATTTTTGTTTTATTTTGTTTTTATATGAATTTAATTATTTTGTTTTAATTATTATATTTGTTTTAATTATTTATTTGTGTTAAAATGTTGAGCTCTTGATTGGTTTATTTTTTTGAGCTGTGTTAAAGGCGCTTTGTAAAAATGGAGCTCTCGGTATAAAAGGGGCTCACGAGTCTTCCGTCCCTTGCATTTTATAGTAAATTTTCACACCGCCTGACGTCAGCCTCGTCATTTGTCCTTCTGCCCTGACTTCTAGCAGCAACCAATTTTTCAACATCTCTGCACTTTGACTTGTTAATTATTAACTTGCTCATACAACTCGAAAATTCATGCCAAATAACAAATTTTGAATTACTTAAATACTAACTCACTCTCACTTTTTTAGGAAATTAGTTTAGACTTTGATTTTCTTGCCAATTTGATTAAAAAATATCATTTTCTGATAATTAGTATACTCTTATCATTTTCTTTTTTAAATAAATCATTTTAAATATTTCTTAGAATTTTATATTTTAAGTGATCTTTTCTATGGACCATTTCTAGGTGTTGGTACAATACATACATTTTTTCCATTTCATTTTTATATATATAGAAGATAGAAGATAGAAGATTGAAGATAAATGAAATGGGAAAAACGTATGTACCAGTATTATATGTTCTATAGAAATCTACTATTTTTAATGAATCTATTTGAAATTAAGTACACATACAGTGCATGGACTAAGGAGTAATTTGAATCTCTTAAATATTTTGAAAAATTAATTATAATCAAATTTCTTCAATATGGGAACAAAGTCTACAAGTTGACTTGGAAATTAGAGAGGCAGTTATTTGCTTTGTGACCAGCTTTCTGGATATACGACTAGGAGGATTGGGAGGAGCTACGCAGCAGTTGAAAAAAAAGAAGAGAGCAATCATACGACTGACCCTTTAAAAGAGTAAAATATTCCGGAGTTAAACTAGCCTCCCGTTCGGATCTCCGGGTGGAGGCTACTCCCGCGGGTTCTATGAGGAAAAATCCTCTTAAATTTCCAAACAAGGATTTCACAATTCAGTTCACCAATATTCGAGGACTGAACTCAAACCTTAATGCCGTCCACCACCATCTCGAACGAGTCAATCCCCAAATTCTTGTTCTTGGAGAAACCCAGATTTCAACAACCAACTCAGGAGCCCCTCACCTTAATTACCCTAACTACCATATCCTTGATAAGTTTCGCTTTAAGGGAGGCATCTGCGCCTATGTAAGATCAGATGTTTCCTGTAGGAGAATACATGAACTCGAGTCTAACGATTTCGATATACTATGGCTCAAAATCTCAGCCAAATCATCGAATCATTTCCTATGCTGTATCTATCGTTCCCCCAACGCTAGCAACCATACTTACTTTTTCGACCATCTCACAGAATGTGTCAATACTATCCAAACCAAATTCCCGTCAAATGAAATCTCCTTCCTAGGAGATTTTAACGTTCACCACAAAGATTGGCTGAAATACTCGGGCACCACCGATGCTGCAGGGAGGGCAGCCAAGAATTTTTGCGATTCTTGCGACCTCACCCAAATCATTGGTGAACCCACACGTGTTCCAGACAATCCAACACATGCCCCCCATCTTCTAGACCTATTTATTACCTCCAACCCACACTCTTACTTTCCTTCAGTAGCCCCCCCTCTTGGTACTTCCGACCACTCCCTTGTCACGGTAGTATTCAAGACATCTCCCACTAACCATCTAAAACGCATCCCTCCTCGGAAAATTTGGCAATTCCACTCAGCCCAATGGGATGACCTAAGAATCTTTTATTCGTCTTTTCCATGGAATGATTACTGCTTCAACGGAACCAATGCTTCTCAGGCGGCTGACTCTATCACAGAAGCCATAATCATGGGTATGGAAATGTACGTACCCTTTAAAATATATCAAAAGGGAAAAAAATCCAAACCATGGTTTAATGTCCAATGTGTGAAAGCCACTAGCGCCAAAAATCAAGCATATGAGAACTGGAAACTGTCTCATGATCCGTTGGAGTGGGATAGATTTCGTAAGGCCAGAACCCAATGTCAGAAGACCATCAATGAGGCTAAAAGGACCTTCGAGCAGAGGAAATGCGACCAATTGGCATCCTGCCCAAATGGTAGTCGACGCTTCTGGTCTTTGGCCAAGGCAGTAGGCCGTAATTTTTCCTCATCTTCATTTCCACCTCTTAATTTGCCTGATGGTAAAATTGCCACTACCCCATTTGAAAAAGCCCAAATCTTTGCTTCTCTCTTCGCATCCAATTCTACTATTGACGATAAAGCCAATAGTCGCGATCCTCCGACCCAGCATTCCAATAAAATTTCAATGAATAAAATTCATTTTAGGGATAAACTAATTAAAAAGGTTATTAAGGAGCTAGTAATCGACAAATCTCCAGGCCCTGACGGTATTCCCCCCATCGTCATTAAAAAATGTTCCCCTGAATTGGTCCCAATATTATCCAGGTTGTTCAACCTCTCATTTTCCTCGGGAAATTTTCCCGACTCTTGGAAATTGGCAAATATTCAACCCATTCCCAAAAAAGGTGACTCCTCTCTTCCCAGCAACTATCGTCCAATCGCAATAACCTCCATATTATCCAAAATTATGGAAAAAGCCCTCAACATTCAAATTTTAAATCATCTGGAACATTGCGGAATGATGAATGATAGGCAATATGGTTTCAGGCATGCTCGTTCGACTGGAGATATTTTGAGCTTTGTCACACACCTCTGGAACAAAGCCATGGAAATGAAAGGGGAAACTATTGCAGTTGCTCTTGACATTTCGAAGGCTTTCGATCAGGTATGGCATAAAAATCTTTATGCTAAACTTCCATCTTTTGGCCTATCCTCTGAGCTGTGCCAGTGGATCAGGAGCTTTCTAACGGAGCGAAAGATCTCGGTTGTAGTCGACGGTGTGTCTTCTATTCCGCATTCAATCAACGCAGGTGTTCCCCAGGGTTCTGTCCTCTCTCCCACCCTATTCCTTATGTACATTAACGATCTCATGGGAGTAACCTCCAACCCAATTCATTGCTTTGCTGATGACAGTACACTGCACTCAGTCAGGACTGGTGAAGCCTCATCCACTGGTCGTCTGGGGGCTGTGTCGTCGATAAATGATGATCTTGGTCTCTTGGAGGAATGGGGAAACCTCAATCAAGTAAAATTCAATTCCCAAAAAACTCAATGTTGTTTAATTTCTAGACAAAAAAATAGGATTTGCCCTCCCCTTATTTACAGCAATAATGGCCTCGAGTTCAAAGATTCATTTTCTGTTCTGGGAGTGACAGTTACATCTGATCTCTCCTGGAGCAACCACATCTCTTCTGTGGTTAAATCTACCGCAAGGAAATTGGGTTTCCTATTCAAAACGAAGCGTTACTTTTCCTCCCAACAACTCCTAATCCTCTATAAAGCCCAAATTCGGCCGTGTCTTGAATATTGTTCCCACCTTTGGCGAGGGGCGTCGAAAGACGCTCTCTCCTCCTTGGAAGCCATACAGAGGCGTGCAATTAGACTGATAGGTGATTCTACCCCTTACTGCATCCCTACAGTCACTAGATCATAGAAGAAGAGTATCTGCACTATCTCTCTTCTACAGGTATTACCATGGTCAATGCTCTGCCGAATTAAAATCAATTATCCCACCCAATGCAACATATTCACGGAACACAAGAGAGGCATCTTCCCAGCATCCCTATGCTGTTCAGATCACGACTAACAGAACAAATCAATTTCATTCTTCCTTTGTCCCCATGACCTCCCGTGATTGGAACAAGCTCCCTGCGTCTATCTTTCCCAAAACCTACAATCTTC
>JAKCPI010005059.1:0-30680 GCA_023213315.1 Euborellia annulipes | reverse complement strand
AATAGAGAATTATCACTGGACGCCTGGCTCTTATTATCCTATTTATCTACTAATGATCTGATCAACAGCCACTGATAGAGCATATTATGTAAGATAATACGAAAAGTCTAGTTAATCGAGAGGTAATTTTAGAGATTTTGTGGCTGCATCTCATGAGATCTTATCTCTAGAGGGCAGTGGCACATTTCAAATTGTGTGGGAGCGAGGGAAAATTTCGTTTTTTTTTTTTTTCTAAAATTTCCATTGGTTAAAAGTTTCTTCATCGTCACAAACTAAATTATTTATCATCGTTTTTTTTATATAGATATATATTTTAACATATTTTAAAAATGTGATAAAATCAGACGCAAATGTCCTAACCCCACAGGTCATGTCATCTGTTTATTTTATTATTAATCTAATTTCATTTTTCTAGGGAAACCAATTGTACCATTTTGGCGAACAGGAGAGCCAAATAACTTCGTTGGCAATGAACATTGTGCAGTTCTTAATAATGTGGGTTTCAATGATGTCGACTGTGATATCAAAAGTTGGGATTATATATGTGAAAAAACTTTATTATAATATAATATAAAAGTTCGGTTTTTGTACAAGTGGCCAAACCATTTTAAAACCTCATCAAGCTTTTAATTTTTTTTTTTTTTTTTTTTTTTTTTTTTTTTTTTTTTTTTTTTTTTTTTTTTTTTTTTAATAAACACAATGTGTAGAGAAACTCATGGTGGAGAATATTTTTAACACTTAATATTTTTCCAATTTTTTCTTTTGCCAATTTTTTTGGGCCTGAGTGTTTCTCTATACACGTGTTTATTTTCAACTCTATAAGATCAAAAAAGAAAAGGTTTTAAAATTTGTCCGTTTGGTTTACGAAAAGCATTCAAGTAATTTTTTTTTTAGTTAATAATGTAATAAATTATATTTTTAAGTGTACTATGGTCTGTTTTTGTTTAAATTAAATCAATTATATTGTGTTCCTTGATATTTCATATAAAAATGACCTTTAATTATATTGATAATATTTAAAATTAAATCTTTTATATTTTGATCATTGTATCAAAAGCTCTTGGAATGTGTGATGTTTCGGGATATAAAAGAAAGCCTTTGTATGCCAAATGCCAATGCCAAAGGAGACGTTTCGGACAAAATTTATTCGTCCATCCTCAGTCCATGTAGGCAGAACCATTATTATTTTAGGCACAATGACTAAGGTTGGATGAATAAAGTACCCAAATTCGTCCATTCTCACTCTTTGTGGGCTTCTATTTATTTTAGGTCCAAGGACTAAAGTTGGACGGATAACTTGTCCGAAACGTCTCCTTCAGCATTTGGCATACAAAGGTTTCTTTTCTTTGCATAGATAATTTTACTAAAATTATTAGTCAAAGAGATATTTTGATTTTTCAAGTTTAATATCCTTTGGATTTGTATATTATAAGTGTATTTCTTTAATCTTATTTTTCGTTTCCAATAATATAATCGTTTACAATAAAGTAAAAGCAATTTAGGTTTGTTTGCAAATAAATGAATTATTTTATACGAATCTAATTCTAGCAAATGTAAACACATTAATTAAATATTAAGTATTCAAATGGCTTTTAAGATAAATATTATTTTTTCAAAATAGTATATAAAAAAATCTGACTAGAGGAAGATTCAGTAGAACTAAATCATGGCTGGGTCTGTTTGTTGGATAATCCTAACTCTTTGTATTCCTGCCCTTTTGGCATCGCAGAGTTGTCCTGCGAATTTTTGTGAAGAACAAGTCAAATTTTGGCTGGCAACTACTAAAAACCAAGCTGGGGAATGGATGGCGGAGGTGAGCAAAAACAACATTTCTTTGAGGCATAGAAGTTTCTCTGCATTCGTTTAGAGGAAGCAAAAATATTGACAATTTTTATTCAAGAGCCAAAATTGAAAAAAAAAAAAAAAATTTCAGGCTGGAATGGAGCATCCAAAAGAAGCTGGATCTCGAGGATGGAAATTGTTAGTAAATAAAGAATCAGCTTCTTGTGAGGGAGAGAAATATTGTCGAATTGTTGCTACACTAACAGGTAATACAAATATATTAGCACAAACCAGTGGCCTAGCGAGGGGGGGGGGGGGGGCGCTACTCACAAAGGGGCGCTAAATGGTCCGCAAAAACAAAAAATTTCTGGATAATTTTGTCTCAAATTTAAAGCCTAGCTTGAGCCTATGACTTTATTTATTTATTAATTTGCGAGTATATTTTATATATTATATTATGGTTTTCGAATGGGGTGGGGCTAAAAAGGTATTGTGCCCAAGGCGCGAGTTAAGCTCGCTACGACACAAACGATTTTAAATAACATTAAAATTCCAGGAAAATGTCCAGAAGATCTGAATGATGGATATATAACAACCCCATACGGAAGGTATATATTACATCTTGACAAAAAAACATTCGCCGAGGCAAAAGCAAGTTGCGAATCTGAAGGAGGTCATTTGCTTGTGATAAATTCTAAAGAAGAACTGGACACAATCAAAAATTATTTCAAAGCCATTGGTTATATAACCTATGGATTTATTGGAATAACAGATCAAGTAACTGAAGGAAAATGGTTAGATATTTTTGGTAAGTAGTGTAATTTTAATTAGAAGATCATTACAAGTAAATATATATATGTGGTATATTTTTCTAGGTAAACCAATTGTACCATTTTGGTCAAAAGGAGAACCGAACAACGTAGGAATTGAAAATTGTGCTGTTATTTCTCATCTTGCTGAATACATTGATATAGCTTGTGAAAGAAAAGAAGATTATTTATGTGAAAAAAGTTTATAAACAATTGCCTATTAATGTTTTAAGATGAATAAAAATAGGGACGGGGTCTAAATGGGCTTAGATGCCGAAAAAGACCTTAAACAAATTAAAAAATTAAAAAAAAGAGTTGAATACTTCTTTGTACACAGACCAATAATCAAGAGATGTTTCAACAGAGCTAGTATGACCGTAAATAAATAAAATATTAACATGAATAAGTTTCTTAATAATGTACCTTTATGTTCATTAATCTTGAAGCAAATATTATATATAGCAAAGGGTTGAAAATAAAATTTTTCGATTGTTTGTAGATGGCCATAAGGATGATCAATTTTATTATAAGGACATTGGTCAAAAAATAAATACTTTTGCGTATTATCCGTTTATTTGTAAATATTTCGATTCCAGTGATATGGAATCATCTTCAGTACAATCAACAGATGTTTTGCAAATCGTTAATTTCTCCCAACAAATATGGCAAAATAGCTGAGCATTCCATGAATGCAATTTTCATCATAATCATATCATTTGATTTTCATGGAATGCTCAACTATTTTGCCATATTTATTGGGAGAAATTAACGATTTGCAAAACATCTGTTGATTGTACTGAAGATGATTCTATATCACTGGAATCGAAATATTTACAAATAAACGGATAATACGCAGAAGTATTTATTTTTTGGCCGATGTCCTTATAATAAAATTTTTCATTATTTTCTATACAATAAATATTTAGTGTAAATAAAATATTTAACTAGGTAGAGCTTTGTTTGAAAAGGATGTAATTTTTTCAATCAATGCTCAAATAGACTGTTCAAAAAATACATCTCATAGACCACCAAATATTTTTTTCACTCAATCATCGTCGACCCCTGGGGGTCGATATAGACCAATTTATTTTATAATAATATTTAATGGCTGGAAATATATTGAGGAAGGATGTGAAAATGCAGGCAGCCAAAAATAAAACGCTCTCAATTCCCTTTGAATGTCCAGACGTTTCGGGCAAATTTATTCACCCATCCTCAGTGAACTATTCTAGTGGGAGAGAGTTGAGTCTCCTTTGGTATACATAGTGGTTGTTAGATTCTACTACGTATTCTATATAATAATCTAACAACCACTATGTATATCAAAGGAGACTCAACTCTCTCCCACTAGAATAGTTACTGAGGATGGGCGAATAAATTTTGCCCGAAACGTCTGGACATTCAAAGGAAATTGAGAGCGTTTTATTTTTGGCTGCCTGCATTTTCACATCCTTCCTATTTATTTTATTTATATATATCGGCTATTATGAGATGATGATCTAATATTAAATTGGTCTCGATGTAAAAGCAATTCAGATTTGTTTGAAAATAAATCCTAATCGAAATTAAGTTGTAATGTAAACACATCAGACTAAATATTAAGTATTCAAATGGATTTTAAGATAAATATTTTTATTTCAAAATAATATATAAAAAAAGTAAGTGATCGGATTTTTAGTAGAATCTAAACCATGCCTGGGTCAGTTTGTTGGATTATCTTAATTCATTGTATTTCTGCTCTGTTAGCAACAGAAACCTGTCCAACTGATTTTTGTGAAGATGATGTTAAATTTTGGATGGCAACGACAAAAAATCAAGCGGGAGAATGGATCGCTGAGGTAGGAGGTATTTTAAGAAAATATTTATAACATTTTAGGCCTACTAGGATTGATGATTCAAGAAGAGGTAATTAAAATAAAATGTATTACTTGTACATGATTTTTTTATTTGAATAAAAATTGCTATATATATAGATTGATTAAGTATAATAAACATGTGATTCATTTAATTTTTTTTTTTTTTAGTATGTAGAAAATCAAAAGTATACTCAAATAAAAAATGCGAAATTTCAAAATTTTATTAAGTTTTTACAAATCAGAAAGTCCATAATTATATATGGACCCTGTTACGCATTAGTGTGTCAAGCGCCATCGATGTAAAAAAAAAATTTTTTTACAATATTCCGTGCTTTAAAGTGCATGTCAGCTGATCGCCAGCAGCCCACAACGAGCTGCTTGGCTTATAAGGAGCTGCTGGCGATCAGCCGGCTCTGACCATGGAATACACAAATGCAATGAATACAAAAATATTTCTTTATACATTTCTATGGGAGAAATCGTAACTTTAAGAATTAATAACTCAAAATGTTATAGGACTTTCGGGATGAAAATAATTTTCCTGTAATTCTCAGAAGGTCCTCTTTATGCATATAAAATTTCATTTCAAAATTCCAACGGGAAGTTGCCTAAATAGTGAGTGACAAACGAACATCAAATTGGACCAAGAAATATTTAATTTAATTAATTGTTTAATTTTGTACAGTTTATATACCTGGAGATATATTTTGAAATATTTTATTTAGAATATAAAATTTTATAAAAATCAGAGCCGACGCCGAACTCTTACTAATAGGAAAAAGATTTATAAAAATTGATCAATTTCAATAATTGATTGGACTCACAATAAGGCGAAAAGAGAAAAAAAATTGATTTGAGATAAAATAATTAATAAAAAAAATATTATATTATGTTCCTAGTTAATATGAAATTTTATAATGAAAACAGATTTCACATGTGAGGACAGCCTGGAGGCGGGTTGCGCAGCTAGTTTATATATTTATACCATCAAGTATTTAAAAGAAAATTAATAGGACAAAAAATAAATTTGGCGTCTAAAGTGCTATACGAATGTCATAGGCCGCCATGGGGCGGGTTGCGCAGATAGTTTATATATATTTTTATTATAAATATTAAATTCATATAAAATTTACATTTTTTAATTAAAAAAAAATCAACAAGGATCGTTAAGGTGAAGAAAAGGTGAGAGAATGGAAGAGGTACCTGATAATGAAAGGATCGCTAACATGGCGTCCCACGCCAGAGAGGAAAGGAGCCAGGGCGTTGGAGGTTGATCAAAACGAAGCCATCGGATGTCGTTTGCACGTTGATGGATAAGCACTGGATAAATGATAACTTGGATAAACACTGGTTAAAGGAAAACTCTTGTTGATAAGCACTAAATAAAAGTAAACTGTTGCCAAGCGTCATTTAGAAGCGCGAGAAGCTATAATTTGATACACAATAGACGAGGCCCACTCGGCGATTGAATAGAACAACTGCAGTCAAGAGGCAAGGAGATGCCATGGGCATCATTTAAAAGACTCTCTCTGATTGGCTGAGCTCTCACCCAGTTGGCCAATCATAGAAGGCGTGAGTATCGCGCGAAAAGACTCGAACATTCTAGACGCCTTGATTAAACTAATGCGAAGATAGACACAATATAAAAGGCAATTAGTCTCTCTGATTCATCATCTTTAAATCCTTGACTATGACGTCATAATGGCGAGAATATTTGAATAATAAAAATATAATTGTAAAATTTTTTAAATTTATTTTACAAGAATAATCTAATGCCTTGTAAAGGGAAAAATAATTATAATTAAACACCCCGGAGGAATGGTGTTACCAGAGGGGAGCGAAAGAGTGTCTTCCCCCTCCCCCTCGCTATGCAGGCCATCGGTGGGCGCCTTGAGGCCACGCACGGATGGAGCTAGCCTATTCAGAATGTGGTGGGGGGGGATTGGGGCAAACTTGAAGGGGGGAGGGGGGTGAGAGGAACAAGCTGTTATCCACAATGGAGGGGGAGGGGGAAGGGTCAAACTTATCAACGGGCCTACCAGGAGAAAAATATGGTGTGAGTGGTCGCACAGCACATAACTTTCTCTTACCTTCGGTAATCAAAAGTTGTGTTCTGTGCTTGTTACACCAGATTTTTCGTGTCGGCATATATTTAATCTCCGCTGATATATTAGAATTCAAGATGTAAAATTTATTAGATTGAGAAAATATTTATATTTTGTTGCCATGGCAACCATTTCTCCTATCCTTCCTATGGAGTACAAGAGTAAAGTGGTGTTCAGAAGAATTGATTGACAAAATGAGAATATACATTTTAAAGAGCATTTAAAAAATAATTGATTTTTGAATTTTAGTCAAAATCGTTGGTGTGAATTTTGAGAAAATCGAAAAAAACTGAAAAATTACATCAGTAAAGTACTAGTACTCTTTGGCTAATTTTGTTCAAAAGCTTAGTGTCACGTCCCAGGGGGGTGCCTAACTTAAATATAAAATTTTAATCTTCTAACTCTTTTCGTCCTTGAGATATTTTGTTCACACACACACACAGACAGACCATGTCGCGAAAATCACATTTTTGGATTCAGGGCACCTCAAAACGTGTATATTCATCAAAATCTCGACATCGAATTTTTGACATGAATCAAATACATTCTCTATATATTATCATGTATATAGAGGCAAGAGAAAGTAAAAATTTAATTAAAATTTCTTACTTACATCAAACAAACGGGGTAAGTAGAGTAAATAATCCAAGAGACACTCACCTGCAACAAAAAAAAAAAAAAATATATATTAATAAATTTATTTTTTAAAGCAAATTTTTTGTTAATTTTTTCTCAGACTGGAATGGAGCATTCAAAAAAAGCAGGATCTAATGGATGGAAATTATTAGTGGATAAAGAATCAGCAGCATCTTGCGGAGGCAAAAAATATTGTCGAATTGTTGCAACACTTACAGGTATATTAAGACAAACCATTTTAATATAAAAAAAATATTTGATTTTTAAACTAAAATTCTAGGAAAATGTCCCGAATTTGTTACGGATAAGGATGGATACATAACAACTCAATATGGAAAGTACAAATTACATCAAGAGAAAAAACTATTCGGCGAGGCGGAAAAAAGTTGCAAATCTGAAGGCGGTCATTTGTTAGTGATCAACTCAAAAGAAGAGTTGGATTTGATAAGCAACTATTATTTTAAAAAGTTAGCTTATCCTTTTGATGCTTGGATTGGAGCCTCACAGGGGGCCGCGCAAGGCTCATATATCGATATTTTTGGTAAGTTACTAGGTTCATAATTAATGGGGTCGGGAGTCCCGAAAACAGCTAGAAAATTAAATAAATGAAAAAAATTATATTTTTTGTGTTTATTTACCACCTGGTATCAAGAGCGGATCCAGAGGTGTTTCTCGGGGGGGGGGGGGGGTTAATCTGGTGTGACTGGTCGCACAGCACACAATTTTTCCTTAATTTCGGTAATTTAAAGGCGCATTCTGTACTTGTTTGCCAGAATAATACATTTGTATAAATACAAATCAAATTTTTAAGTATTAATTTTAAAAAATTTTACATAAAAAATAATTTTTTTTTTTTAAGTATTTTTTTCAAATCTCGGGAGAATTACCCCCTTTACCCCCCCCCTGTATCCGGCCTTGCCTGGTATATAAAGGTTACAGTTGGGTTTAAATCAAGAGCGGATCCAGAGTTCCCCGGGGGGGGGGATCTGGTGTAATTGATCGCCCAGCAGACAATTTTTTTTTTTTCGGTAATTTAAAGGTGCATTCTGCACTTGTTTACGAGAATATATATATTCAAATCAAATTTGTAAGTATTAATTTTTAAAATTTTATATATTAAAAATAAAATTTTATTCCCAAAAAAAAAAAATATATATTTTTCTCAAATCTCGGAAGGAAGGGTAATTATTCCCTCCCCCCTGTATCCGCCCTTGGTTTAAATAAAAAAGAATATGATTTTTAGTGCTTGAGTTGCAAAAAAGTTTGTGTGAATGTGTGTGTGAGTGTGAATGAAGAAAAAGAAAACGAATTATAAAAATTTGTTTTATTATAAAATATAAAATTGAAGTGTAAATCTATAAAACTTGACTTTTCCGTGCCTGACAAGCTCAACTTGAGGGTTAACAAGATTTATTAAGAATTACATTAACTATTATATATACACGTTTCTTTTGATCTTATTTAGACCGAAAGATGGAATGGAAGATTTTTTTCAAAATGTTTTTTTGTTCTAGGTAAACCTCTTGTCCCATTTTGGGCCAAAGGTGAGCCGAATAACTCTGGTGTTGAGAATTGTGTAGCTCTTTCTCATATCGGCCTATATATTGATTTAGGATGCACTCGAGAAGAAAGTTATCTTTGCAAAAAATAATATTTTTTTTGAATAATACAAACATTAAAATCAACTTATTTAATATTTAAAAAAAATGTACCTATAAAAATGTTGGAATAAATGAAAGTATAATACTCTCTTTAATAGAGTTTTATTAAGACGTCCTTAATCATATACCACAGACCAGGGATGGCGAACTTTTTTTGAGACGTAGGTCAAATTTTGTTTTAATACTAGATATTGGGTCACTAACGAGGTTTGACGATTTAAAAATTTTTAGTGCGCTCTTTCTTCCTTCACTTGTTGGCATAAAGCCTTTTGCATTAAAAGAAAAATTTAAGGGAGGGGGGAGAGGGGCTCGTATTATTGCCCCAGGGCCCGTCAAGTCTGTCTACGCCCCTGCTACTTATTTAATAAAAATTTCAAGTTCAATAATTTTTTTTTTTATACAGTTCCAAAAATTAAGTTTTTGTAAAATTTGATATCTTCGAATTATCTCAAAATGGACCGAGAAAATTTTTTATAATTAATTTTACACCCATAAAAACAAAAACTCAATGAAATGGAATATAAAAACATCAATGTCGTAACAGTTAAGATTTTTAAACCTGCTTTAAATATTACACTTGAGATTTATTGGTTATTATCCCCTGCATGTTATAAATGATTATGGACTTTCAACTGCAATTGGGAACCGAGCTAAAGTATAACATAAATCGTTCTTGTACTTTCACGGAATGGCCTGTCTCAAATTCCAATGCAGTTCCATTTAGGATGATATATCTCTTACAACTATAATTTCTCATTTAATACGAATAATTTACCTCAAAGATTAATGTTATACCTGTATTCGTTAATTTTAATTATGTTATATTAATTTAATTTAACAAACTTAAGGATAAGAAAAAGACTAATTGTCACTGGACTGTTCATTTTATACATTTTTAAGAATTTTTTTTTTTTTTTCCCCTTCAAGAAAATTTTTTTTTTTAAAGATATATTTTTTAATCACACAAGTAAAAATAATTGCTCTCATGTCATTTTTCAATAATAAACAAATTTTCCCAGAGTTTAAAAAAATTTTCTGTCATCTATAAATTTCCCAAAGATAAATATTAAGAATAGAAAAACCCAGCGTTTTGCGATAAATATTAGTTTTAAGAAGAATATAAAAGACCAAGACAAAGGAAGGAATCAAGTATTAGAGTAATATATTGGGAACTATCATGCTGAGACATTTTTGCTGGTTAATATTCCCCTTTTCATTCCTGCCCTTTGGGCTACACAGGATTGTCCTGCTAATTTCTGCGAGGAAGACGTGAAATTTTGGTTGGCTACCACCAATCATGAAGGAAAATGGATGGCTGAGGTAAGTTAAAAATTTCATTTTTAAATTAAAACTATCAATCTCTTGTTGAAATATTATTTATATATACATATGATATATACGAAAATTTAAAAATTAATCACATTTTCAGAAGTGATGTAAAATCACTCTTCTTATACATGTATATTAGTCGAAATCCGTGGGGGAGTTTAGGAGGGAGGCGGGCAGGGAAGGTTCAATGGCGAGGTATTCCTGTAGGAAGATACGAAATGTCAAATTTTTACGAGTGTGAAAGCCCCCAATCACAAAAGGCGAGTCCTCTACCTCTGTGCAAGGATTAGAAACAAGACAAAAAATAACTCGTTAATCATGTAGAAACAGGCAGAGGAATTCCAAAAATGAAAATGGAAGTTACTGCTGTCAGAAGTATTTGACAATGCTAAGAAAATACTTTTTCTTTTTTCAAGACCTTTTTATTTACTGACGACTTTAAGCGCACATCAATACAGTTTTGATCCACCAAGAGTCATCATCAGGCTTATAACAAACAAAAACAATTGCATTCCTCAATGAATAATGTCTTTACAGTAGAAGACATTATTCATTGAGGAATCTAATTGTTTTTAACGAAACTTTTAGTTTAGTACAGTAAATTAACAATCAAACACACATAAACGAGTAGATCTATTCTTTGACCGCTTGTTTTATCTTCTTTGAATATAACACCCTCTTCAGCGGTCCAAGAATAGATCTACTCGTTTATGTGTGTTTGATTGCTAATTGTTTTTGTTTGATATAAGCCTGAGATGACTCTTGGTGGGTCAAAACTGTATTGATGCGTGCTTACAGTAAATAAAAAGATCCTGGAAAAAGAAACAGTATTTTCTTACCAATTGTCAAATACCTCTGACATTCAGCAGTAACTTTCATTCTTTTTAAAAAATAAATAATTAAGATAGAAATCCTTGTACCTTTTCTTTTTTAGGCTGGAATGGAACATCCAAAGAAAGCTACAACTCGAGGATGGAAATTATTAGTGAATAAAGAAGCAGCAACGTGTGATGGAGAAAAATATTGTCGAATTGTTGCTACACTATCAGGTCTGTTAAAATGTTTTCAATTATTTTGTTATCTAAAAGGCTACAAATGTTGAAAAAGACTATAAATTTAAGGCCATTGTCCTGGACTCGTAAGAGACGGATATACGACTACCCTTCATGGACGTTATAAATTACATTTGGATAAAAAAACTTGGGAGGAGGCGAAAGGAATTTGCGAATCCGAAGGTGGCTACTTGGCAGTGGTGGAGTCGAAAGAAGAAATGGACTCAATAAAGAAATTCTTTCAATCTGGAAATTACTCAAAATATGCATATGTTGGTGCCAGTGACCAAGCGAAAGAAGGAACCTTTGTGGATATGTTTGGTAAGTTTAAAATAAGCAATTTACCTAAATTTCTATATCCCTACTAGATTAATATACAGGGTCATTGAAAAAAATAGACGGGATTTCGAAGAGTAAGTTAATAAAAACCGTAATACGACAAATACGACAGATATCTAGCCGATAATCAATCTCCTGCCACGTGTTTTGAAGAATTGCAGGAGTCACAGTTGCAATGGCTGCGTAAATTCTTTCTTTCAGATACTGAAGATCACGAATTTTTTCCGCATAAACGATGTTCTTAACGTAGCCCCAAAAGAAAAAATCCAAAGGCGTCAAATCAGGACTTCTAGGCGGCCACAAAACAAGGACCATTCCCCATGGGAGCTGATTTGACGCCTTTGGATTTTTTCTTTTGGGGCTACGTTAAGAACATCGTTTATGCGGAAAAAATGCATGATCATCAGTATCTGAAAGAAAGAATTTACGCAGCCATTGCAACTGTGACTCCTGCAATGCTTCAAAACACGTGGCAGGAGATTGATTATCGGCTAGATGTCTGTCGTGCGATGGGGGGAGCACACATCGAAACTTTTTAGAGTACATAAAAAAGTTTAAGATTTTCTGTGTCTTTTGATGTATAAATAAATATTCTACCATTTGTATTACGGTTTTTATTAACTTACTCTTCAAAATCCCGTCTACCTTTTTCGATGACCCTGTATTATATATTGAAAAAAAGAGATGAATTTTTTGAAGAGTAGCGGTAATTACCAAAAAAACGTTGAATTGAGGTCATTAAATATGGAATTAAAAAAAACAAAAGCTGACTCTAACATTAGCGTAGATAGAAGAACTTAAGTCAAAGACGACGTAGCACCACCAATGGATTTTAGTTGAAAATAGCTCAAAGAATAATAAACCTGATCTTGCCATTTTGCTTTTTTTTACTTCCCTCTCCTCTTATTTGTAAAGGAAATCAATGGAATTCATGCTATTAATATTATTTAATGATTATTATTATTCTTGTGAGCTATTCTCAACTATAATCCAATGTTGGAATTAGACATTTTGCATACTCAACAAACTCCAGTGCCAGAGGCACTAAATAGATAATTATTATTAATAAAAACATTTTTATGTATAATAATAGAGCTATATTTTTTAGGAAAGCCAATTGTTCCTTTCTGGAAGGAAAATGAACCAAATGATTTCAAAAATAACGAAGATTGTGTTATACTTATTGCAAATGGTGTATACAATGATGTTAATTGTAATGGCAAACAAGATTATCTTTGTGAAAAGGATTTTATGTAAAATATGATTTCCTTATTTAGTACAGCCGATCTATATCTATGCTATATATAAAAAACAAAGTGTGACTGACTGTCTGTTTGTAACGCATTGACTGCGAAATTACTGGACGATTTTTTTAGGTATAAGAGGTGGAGAATTTTCCGCAGGTGGTTTAAGGCTATCATTATTTCTGATTAGGGAAAGGGGACTCCCCCTTTAAGTAGCTCACAAATCCAGAATTTTTTAAAATTTTGTTTTATCTTTCCTTATGAAAGACTATACCAGGTAAATCCATGCCTGCCCAAGAGGGCTTGGTCCTTTAAATTTAATTATATAATAAAATTTTATTATTTTTCATTTTAGAGGTTTAAATTTTATACTTGAGACATTAATTTTTCATAAGGTGAGATAGAACATAATTCTTTTCAATGGGGAAATTCTGGACCTGTGACTTCCTTAAAAAAGGGTGTCCTCTACCCCTAATCTGAAATAATAATAGCGTCAAATCATCTCCCTGTTCATGAAAATTCGTCCTGTAGTTTCGGATTCTGTGTTACAAACAGACAGAGATACAGACAGGCTTTATCTTTTATATAATAGTAAAAATTAAAGTCAATTAATTATAATAATTAAGACTACCAAATCCAAAATACTAATAAAAATTGTTATATATAATTAAATTTTCTTTTTTTTTCTTTGATATTTATAAAATACATAAACATAAAATAAAACAAAATAAATAAGGATAGCGGAGGGCAGCCAACAAAATAAATATTATTTAAACAATAGGTCTTCGGACTTATGGGTCTTATTGACCCATTACAAAAAAAAAAAAAAAAAAAAAAAAAAAAAAAAAAACACTGATGAATCTTAATATATTTTTCATTCATTTGAAATAAATTTTTAAGTCGCAGATATCAAGTTATAAACTTTTCCAGTTTTTGGAATTTTTTTAACAGTTAACGTAAAAAAAGGCATCGAATTATTTTTTTTATTCACGTATCATTTAGGATAGGAACCCGAAGGAAGGAAGGTTTTGGGTCCAGGAGTTAATCTCCCTGTGTCCTACTCTATATATTTAAAATAATAATAATAGTTTATCATTTGGTGACAAAAAAGAGTTGATTTTAATTCTTAACTTAACACAACGATGATTTGTATATATGATTTATTTCCTGACTCTCACCAGATAGATGATTTATGTCACATAGAATAATTTCTCATTTATCTTTTAACACAAATAAACATCAAATATTTTTACCTTCAAGATTAATGTTTGCATATTCACAAATCTAAATATTGATGTGCAACATAAATTTCATGGATGAAATAATAATAATCTTTTGGTGTTATAAAAAGGCTGATTTTGTTCTGATACAAGTTCATTTGAGAAGTGAATGAGAGCGAGATAGATATGGCGGTGAATATTTTTCTATTGTTTCTTGCTGGACCAAATTTGTGCAATGAAAATGCAATTGACGATAATATCAACAAGGGGAATGGACAGCTGAGGTAATAAACTAATCGCATCTTGCCAACATCAGTCAAAGCGATCTTTTAAAGACAACAAATATATAAGCGGAGTTTCTCAGGGGGGGGGTAATCTGGTATGACTGGTCGCACAGGACACAATTTTTCTTATTTTCGGTAATTTAAAGGTGCATTCTGTACTTTGTTTAACAGAATATAAATACAAATCAAATTTTTAAGTATAATTTTTAAAATTTTATATTAAAATGAAAATTTAATTCACAAAAAAATTTTTTCTCAAATCTCGGAGGGGGGAAATTACCCCCTCCTGTATCCGTCCTTGTATATAAATCATGAAAGTGTTTGAATTTATCAATAAAAGATGAAAAATATTTTATGTAGACTGATCATATTGTCTTGTGAAAAAAACGGAACTTTGTATTGTTATTGTTATAAAATGAAGAGTTAAGAACTAGAATCGGTCTATGGACAATTTTTTGTACGCCATTTACGTATTTATGCATAATATACATAAAGGTTATAATGGCATACAAAAAAAAAAAATGGTTCATAGACCCCTTCTAGTTCTTAACTCTTCAAATATTATATATTCATAATTTAGATTTAAACTTTCTACCGTAGGCTCAAGTTGAAACATTATGTATATATGAAAGGTAAAATACACTAGGTTATGTGTTTCAAGGTTTTTTATTAATTAAAATTAACATTTGATACGTATTTCAACATTACTGTCATCATCAAAAGTGGTTTTCTAAAATGATATAGATTCATTTTAGAAAACCACTTTTGATGATGATAAAAAAAATTGAAACACATAACCTAGTGTATTTTACCTTTCATATATATTCATAATTGTTGATAAAAAAGCATAAAAGTCTTATACGAAAAATAAATAAGAGGCAGTTCATTTTTCTACAAAAACTATACAACGGGACAAAATTGATATTTTTATTAAAACGAAGGTACTGCCGAGAAAAAAAAAGAACGGTACTGTCCCGTTCAAAACGGTACGTATGGTCACCCTAACTTTATGAGACTTTGAAAATTACTGAATGACAGAAGCAAGCAACCAAAAAAAGTGAATTCAAAACAGAGGGGTGAATGAGAAAGGTTATTTTTTAGACCAAAACTCGGATGGAAATTGTTAATAAATTTTCTATTCTAGATTGTTAAAGATCTCTCAGAGGGAGTGAGAAAAGTTTTTTATTAATTTAGCTTATATTGCAATAATACAATACTCAAGATTGATGCCAATAATAATACTATCCGCTGGACCCCTCTCCAACTGACTCAGACCCTCGCCTTTTGTTAACCGAATAGTGAATTAAAAAATAGTGCGATATTATTAAGAAAAGATGGAGAGTGTGCCACATGATAGAGGAGGAAAATCTTAATAACAGCACAAATAAAGAAAAAATTATTTAAATTTCAAAAAAAAAAAAAAAAAAAAATAGTTTAACTCAAATGAATTATTTCTTATCATTATTTATTTGTCTTTAGTAAAAAAAAAAAGTGGATAATACTTCAACTGAGATAAAATTATTTCCTATTTTATTCTTCAGATCCCTTTAATCCGACCATAAATAAAGCTAAAGATGGAGGAAATCGGTATCGTCTCTCTCTCTTGTTGAAAAAGGAGTTTTTTTTTCTTTTTTATTCAAAAAGAATTTATTATTTCTTATCAATAAATTTTATTTTTTGATTAAAATTTTGAGAGATTGATTAAATATTAAAAGAAAAATTGTACAATTCGACAGTTATATCAAATCAAACCAATTTTTTAAAATTTTGTTTAAGGTATTTTTCGGCATCTGAGGCCATTTAGACCTCGTCCCTATTTATTTCAATTGATTGGTTAAATTGGAATAAATTGCGATGGATGTGATCTTTGGCACATGAAGCTAGTGTTCTATCTCTGAGCCATAAGTCAAGGGAAACTATAATTAATGAGTTTCTGCCTCTTGTGCTATGGGTCAAGGGTTCGCATCCCGTCTCATGAGACAAAAATTCATCTTATTTGAATTGGCTACCAATCAAAAGAAATAAATAAAGACGGGACCTAATTGCCTTGAAATAATTAAATAAAAATAATTAATATTTTTTTGAAACGAAGTTCTTTAACGCGGCTTAGGCAGGGTGAATTGGGCAATTTTCCGCCTACGGTAGATAACAAAAATGCGTTTCCAGCGCCCGAGCGACGGCGGAGGAAAGCGAGTTTAGCCGAAGTCTTGGCGAGGCCACGCCCACCTTCTTTTCTTTATTTCCTTCTATCTACCGTAGGCGGGAAATTGCTCGCCAATGGCGAGCAAGAGCTTCCGACGGGCGCAGATCCCTGGCTAGACGGAATGTCCGCCGATGTCAATAAGGATGATTTTCAGGTGATTTTATTTGGATAGTCTCCTCGAGCTATTTGTCAACGTTTCGGTCATTCTTTTTCTGGCTGCAAGGCCTCTCAGGTTATTCGTGTAAGCTTACTATAATTAATTAACATATTATTTTGTCGAAATTGATGGCAAACTCAATTCTTAACCACTCAGAGTCCTGAAGAAGTAGTCGTGAGCACTCCGAAACGTCCACAGAAAGAAAGTGTGGAGATTGTAAGAAATTTTTGCCAATTTTCCTAATTATCATGTTTTATGACTTTTATTAAAAATGTGGCTTGGCTTCATCGGGTTAGGAGAAACATGACCGAGCTTGGCCTGTCGGAGACAACAGCATTGGATAGGGGAGAGTAGGTCCGCCGACCCCGCACCGCGGGATTAATAATGGCGAGGACAGAAGAAGAAGAAGAAGATTAATAAATGTAGTAGAAAGAATTAGCTCGGGTAACTCGCAATCCACGTACTCACAAATAATGAGCCACAGAGTCATTACATTATAGTAAAGAAATTTTCTAATGAAATAGGTAAGAAAAAAAAACAAATTATGCTATTAGTATAAAATTTTATTTTTTTTAATATAACATCCCTTCAAATTGTATTAATATTTGTGTCTAAACATAAACGTTACAAAAATTGAATTTTCTGAACGTGACTAGAAACTTTCTTTTTTTTTTCATTACATTATCTAATAAAAGAAAATTTTATTCTTTCTCACAAATATAGCTTGCCCCGTAATTACAAGTATAATCATTCATCAGGCCATCTTTTGTAATTGAACCACAATATTCATTTTGTTTATGATTATCTGGTTGACCTTTTGCCCAAAATGATTTTACAGGTCGCCCTAAAAAAAAAAAAATAAAACATGTTTTATTTTCTAACCACAATAACACATGGGAGAATGAAATTTATTATATATTAAAAAAAAAAAGAAAAATATTTGTTTTAAAATATTCATATTATTTCAAATACATTAATTGAGATTAAAATAAAAATCCAATTTTTTGCAAGAATTTTAAGCCGAGGGCGGTAACCGAAATTTCTGCGTAATAAATATAAATGATTTTCTTTTAGGCTAGTAGTCAAATTATTTAAAGCAGAGATGCCTGGGGTTCACTTCCCGTGCCAAGCGAAAAAAATTTAATTCAATTGAATTGGCTTCCATTTATTTGATGATAAATGACCTTAGATGCCGAAAAAAAAACAAAACAAATAAAAATAAATAAATGATAGTATTATTATAATAAATACTAGCTGGGCTACCCGCCTTCGTCAAACAATATAAATATACACTCATTAACAAAAATATACATCCCGCTGAAAAATATAACAAAAGAGTAAAAGTAAAATTTTTTCGAGAACATTCAAGCAAAAATATTTATTTTATTTTTATAAATTAGAAGATGGTAACCGTAGGCACTAGTTGAAACATTGTAATATGTAAAAAAATAATTAAGTAATATTAATTATTATAAAAAAAAAACACTTGGTGATTGTTTCAATTTATTTATTGATATAAATACTATACGTCTTCAGATAGTAATATTTCCGAAGTGTCGAAATACGTATCAAGTATTAGTAATTAATATTACATCAATTTTTTTTACATAATTTAAAAATGTATTAATTTATTTTTAATGTTGAGTTTTTTTTTATTTTAAATTTTTTCGACATTTAGAACTTGTCCCTATTTATGAAAAATGATTGGAAATTGAAATACATTTTTCTCGCTTTGGACTGGAAGTAAACCCAAGACCTCAGGTACTAGAACGCATTCAAGTCTATTCTCTAAGCAAAAACGTTAAATTTTAACATCTGAAAACAGCGTTAATTCATTTTAACACCTCCTCAAAGCTTTAACATATACTCAATAGTGTTAAAAATTAATGTCATGTCTAGGGAGTGGCTTTAATATTTTAACGCCGTATTTGATGCAGCAAAATGGCGTCTTTAACCAAAAAGTAAGGTTATGGTTATGACATCTTTGGCTTCGCTGTTAAAACTTAGTTTAGAGAATAGCATTTTGGTGTTATTATTTTACTTTTCAACACCAAATTTATTATCTTAAATTTTAACGTCTGTTTTTAGAGAATATACCTGAATGAGTGCTAAAATTGTTAATGTTTAATAAATCTTATCAACGGTTATTGTCAAAAAAACTGTTTTTTCTTCCAAAAAAAAAAAAAAAAAATTAACGTAATCCTTTCTAACCTGGTTAATCGAAAAAAAAATAAATTTAATTTTCAAAAATATTCTTACCCAAAACATCAAGCCAAATTCCATTTCTTTTCTGATCATTAAATCCAATAAAGGTGAATAATTCGATATCATTATAAAAGAGTTGTTTTAAAATTTTCACTTCCTCTTCGGAATCAATTATCGCTAGATGTGATCCATTTAATTCGCAATTTCTTTTCGCCTGGTGCCACGTATTTAAACCCGGATAATATTGATATTTTGCTCTAATATTATCCGTTATTATTAAACAATCTCTTTGTGCTGAACCAAAAAAAAAAAAAAACAATTCTATTTTATTTTTTTTTCTAAGGTTTCTTTTTATATTTTTCTACTTTTACCTGTTAGAGTAGCAACAATTCGACAATAGGATTCACCCTCACCACAATTTGTGGTTTCTTTATCGACTTGCAATTTCCAGCCACTTACGTTACTTCCCTTAGGGTGTTCTAACCCGGCCTTCGGAAGAAAAATACGTGAGGATAAAAAATTCTATTATTAAAATCATATCATTGTTTGATATATATTTTACTTCTATTTATTAATGATGACTTAAAGGGATTTTACTTTTACGAATCAAAATTTAGAAAAGTATAAAAAAACTCGACCGCACATCACACAACTCTTTCTCTACTTTAAATAATACTTTTAATAATAAACGGTCCTGCGTGCTAGTATTCGAATTTCGAATTTTCACAAAGGTAAGACCTAGCCCGATTTCACAATCGTACCGGAAATATTAAAATTTGAAAAAAATCGTTAGAGCCGTTTTCGAGAACTGTGCTTACAAACAAACAAACGTACATTGCTCGTTTAATAAGATAAGATTTATAAATATTTTGAAACATAAAATCTAGTCTTCTCTCGACGCATAACAGGTTCCAGGTAAATAAGGGTAGGAATTTTTTATATATTAACAAGACAATTCAATATAGTATAGCTACCGTTAGTAAAAGAATTTGATTTTCGGTTTAACTGTGGTACTACCTACCTACAGTTATTTACCTAGAACCTGTTATTCGCTAAGAGAAGATTATTCTGTTCGTAGTTTCATAAAAATACTGCGTATAATTTGTATATTTAATTTTAATTAATTCAAAAGTTTCGAGTTGCGAGGCCGGCGAGTATCTAAACATAAATATCAAATTTCAGCCCTTTTCGCTATTGAGATATTTTGATCACACACACAGACAGACACACAGACCTTTGACAGGGAATTATCAAAATACACAAGAAAAAGTAATATTTCATACTTCCGCCATCCATGTTCCTTCCTGATTTTTGGTTGTAGCCAACCAGAATTTCGCATTTCCGTCACAAAAGT
This sequence comes from Euborellia annulipes, assembly GCA_023213315.1. Classification (NCBI taxonomy): domain Eukaryota; kingdom Metazoa; phylum Arthropoda; class Insecta; order Dermaptera; family Anisolabididae; genus Euborellia; species Euborellia annulipes. The sequence goes on along the minus strand of JAKCPI010005059.1, from coordinate 10,444 downwards.
CGGTACTAGGACAAATTTGATCAGCGAATGTCGACAAGAGACATGAAAGAAATACAAGTGCTATACCTAAACTCATTCTGGATCAAACTGATTGAAAATTTCATCGTATTCCGTTATTTATATAGATTTCTTATTGGTTTATTGTACAATGAATAAATATTTACTGTCGTTTAAGAGGTAATAAATTCAATGCTTCTCTTTTCTACAATTTTATTTATTTTATTATTTACATCTCTAAGTTTAAACTAAATATTTGTAAAATAGTGAAATTAGACGAAATCGAGGGTCAAACAGGACATTTATAATTAAAATTTATTTAAATTTACTCCCCCCACCCCCAAAAGTACATTAGTGAAGTACTAGTACTTTTTGGCAGATTTTGTTCAAAAGCTTCGTGCCACGTCCCAGGAGGGTGTTTTTAAAGAGTACAATTACGGATTGAGGGGATTTTTTTTTTTTAAAGTGAAACTTTATTTTGATCGACACAAATTTTTTCGTTTCTCTATCAGCATGTCGCGTTACAAGCCGTGACGTCAAAGGCCGTGACGCTACAAGTTATGACGTCACAAGCCATGACGACAAAAATAGGAAAGTTGAAATTTAATATATATGACGAATTATAAAAAAATAATTGTGAGATTCAATTTTTAAATTAAATTAAATAAAATATAATTTTTAAAATAATTTAAAATGATTCAAATACTAAATAAATATTTTTCTCAGTTTTTAATTTAACATATGCCAATTGATTTCCCATTATCATTCCCATTTTCCAATTATTAAATTAAGATTGGCTAAAAACGCGATTTTAATACCCTTAATTGAATAATTTTCTGAAAATTTTCAGTTAAAAGCCTACGATCCGAAAAAAGTTTCACTTGCATCGTGGTTTCATAAAACCACACAATGTTTTTTAACACTCCCACCTTTTTCTCATTCACACTCACACTCACACACATATTCACACAGTTTTTTCGGCAACTCAGGCCATATAAGACTTTTACGATATCCATTATTGATTAATATACATATATGGGGTCCAGACATTCTTATTTGGACCCTGTTATGCATTAGTGTGTCAAGCGCCAAAAAAATTAAATTTCGAGTTAAGCACGGAATATTGTTTCAAATGCTGTAATTAATTATGAAATATGTCCTAAAAAAATTTATATTTAATATTACTTGCACAATTGACAAAAAAAATTATATATAATCAATCCAATGGAAACAAAAAACTTCAATGTTAATTTTCTCAAAATTAGGTAGGTGGCGCTTGACACACTATTGCGTAACAGGATCCATTTAAGCCATTTGGTATCCAATTTGCTTAAATAAAATCATTGGACTGCCTGGGGTTCGAACCCGCGACGTTTGGGTTTCGAAGTTAGCACGCTAACCTCTACACCAAGCCCCGAGGGCATTGAGGGGATTTACCATAAATAGAGACGAATGAAAAATAAAAATCTGACTCTATCATTGTTTTATAGTTAATACAATTAATTCCTTAATCGCAAAGAAAAAATTTTAAAAATCTAACAGACTTCAATTCTTTTTCTTTTAACTTGTTTGTTGTCACGTTAATTGATTAGAAACTCAAATATCAACAATTCAGGCTATAATTCATCCGAATCTAAATATTTGTTTTAACCTAATAAATAATTAGATTAATTGATTGGTCTATATAATCCTCCAAGGGGGAGGGGATAATTTAATTAATTCTCTCTGAAAGGTTAATTTGAAAAATTTGAATTAAAAGAGATTGTCATAGAGAAATTTTGGGCAAAACGCAAATTTTTTTACTTTCTCTTACCTATATGTATATGTTAATATACATATGGGTCATTCCATGCCAAATCGACAAATTTTTTTCCTGACCCCCGCGGATTTCGCTGAAAATTTCCTATCTTTTTTCTACCCCTTAAAAGATATTTTTGAGAATTTTTTCAAATTTTTTTACTCAACTAAAAAAAAGTTATGGATTTTTGAAAAAAAAAAACAAAAAAAAACGCTCTTTTTTTTTCAAATAACTATAACTGAAATATGTTGAATATATTCTTCTATTTCTGACGTGTACATGATGAAAGGTAGGTTAATTAAATTTAAAAATTAATTAAGACGTCAGATATTTAATATAATAGATTAAATTTTATATTATATTAAATATCTGACGTCTTAATTAATTTTTAAATTTAATTAACCTACCTTTCATCATGTACACGTCAGAAATAGAAGAATATATTCAACACATTTCAGTTATAGTTATTCAGTTCAGTATTAGAAAAAAAAGAGCGGTTTTTTTTTTTTTTTTTTTTCAAAAATCCATAACTTTTTTTTTAGTTGGGTAAAAAAATTTGAAAAAATTCTCAAAAATGTCTTTTAAGGGGTAGAAAAAAGATAGGAAATTTTCAGCGAAATCCGCGGGGGTCAGGAAAAAAAATTTGTCGATTTGGCATGGAATGACCCATATATAGGCCTATATAGAGAGAGAGAAATTATTGGATTCATGTCAAAAATTCGATGTCGAGATTTTGATGGATTTTGAGGTCCTCTGAATCCAAAAAAATGGTTTTCGTGATATGGTCTGTCTGTCTGTGTGTCAGTTTGTCTGGGTTCAATTTAAAGCATGAAGGAATTGAGCTAGGAAGATGAAATTTTATATTTAAGTTAGTCACCCCCCTAAGGCGTGAAAATATGCTTTTGAACAAACAAAAGTACTAGTACTTTACTGATGTAGTTTTTCAGTTTTTTTTTCGATTTTCTCAAAATTCGCTCCAACGATTTTTATTTTAAATTCATAAATCAATTATTTTTTAGATGCTCTTTAAAATGTTTATTCTCATTTTGCCATTGAAATCTTCTGAAGACCACTTTGCTCTTGTATTTCATAGGAAAGAGGAGAAATGGTTGCCATGGTAACAAAATACTTATAAATTTTTTTTTTTTTTTTTTCCTTTACTTATAAATTTTAAATCTTGAAAATCGAATGAACCGTACTGTCGGAAACTAAATACATGTCGACACAAAAAATCTGGCGTGACAAGCACAGAACACAACTTTCGATTACCAAAGGTAAGAGAAAGTTGTGTGCTGTGCGACATTCACACCAGATTTTTTTCTATTTTATGTGTAAGATAAATTTTAATTGAATGTGAATTATTAATTGTTGAAAAGGTTTATTCAGGTCTGCTTAGAGGAATTCTAAAGTATACTTCAACAGACGTCAAGTACAAAGTATCATATTTTGATGTTAAGTTTAGAGTTTGCGAACTTTCAAAACAGAAACTTAAGAAGATTGTTCTAGTATTAAGTTTCAAATTTTGTCTAACAAATATTTTCCAACAAAAATTTTAAAATCTTTTTAAAAATAATAGGGTGGCAATTTTATTAAATTTGCTAGATAGCAACACAAATGAAAATAAAATTTCTAATTGCAGGAAAAATAAATAAATTAAGTCAAGTTTTTGTCAAGAAAAGCAAAGCGATGATTTTTTTTTATTAAGGTGAGCGTCTCGAAAAGCCATTAAAACCCGATTGACTCGAGGCGGCAAGAGATGCCGTAGGTTTTTCCCATAGGAATACAAGGGATTTATTCCATTTCATTTTAAAGTTTCCAGCTTAAGGGTAGAAAATTAATGATTTTTTTTAACACAATGATTACTAATTTAATTATCTATAAGATATAGAGCGGATTTTTTTTAAATATCTTTTATTTAATGCGATTAATCTAAAAAAAAAATTATTTTTTCGAAAATCAAAAAAATGCCTTCTATAAGTTGTAGATAATTTGAATAGCTTCAATTTAAAAAAATTTGAGGTCGACAGTTTTAAAATTGTGGCCGCTGGAAACTCCCAAAATTAGCACCCCGAGACGCGCAACTTAATGTCAAAAACTATTCTTTTTCAGCATCAGAGGCTTTAGTATTTAATTTGCTTGGTAGCTAATTCGATTGAAATAAATTTTTTCGCTTGGGACGGGAAGCGAACCCCTGATTCCGAGCACAAGAAATAAAAGCTCTGTACTATGGTCGAAGTGTTATATTAAAAACTTATTAATTTGCTCTTTGAATTTTGAATAATTTCTGGGTTGTCTTGCTTATTTAAGTGTAAAAAATTTCGAGAGTACGTTTTTAGAAAAGGGGAAGTTATACTGTATATATAAAAAATTTTGGCAATTCCAAAAAGAATAGTTAATATGTTCATTCCTGATTTTTACTTTCTCTTACCTATGTATATATGTAATATATATATAGAGAGAAAGTATTGGATTCATGTCAAAAATTCGATGTCGAGATTTTGATGGATCTTCACGTTTTGAGGTCCCCTGAATCCAAAAAAGTGGTTTTCGCGACATGGTCTGTCTGTGTGTCTGTGTGTGTGTGTGTCTGTGAACAAAATATCTCAAGAACGAAAAGAGCTAGGATGTTGAAATTTTATATTTAAGTTAGGCACCCCCATGGGACGTGACACGAAGCTTTTGAACAAAATCGACCAAAAAGCACTAGCACTTTACTGATTCACTTTTTTCAGCTTTTTTCGATTTTCTCAAAATTTGCTCCAACGATTTTTTTTTAAATTCAAAAATCAATTATTTTTTAGATTCTCTATAAAATGTATATTCTCATTTTGTGATTGAAATCTTCTGAAGACCACTTTACTCTTGTACTCCATAGAAAAGATAGGAGAAATGGTTGCCATGGTATCAAAATATAAATATTTTCCCATACTTATAAATTTTACTTTCTTTTACCTATGTATATATGTAATATATATATAGAGAGAAAGTATTGGATTCATGTCAAAAATTCGATGTCGAGATTTTGATGGATATACACGTTTTGAGGTCCCCTGAATCCAAAAAAGTGGTTTTCGCGACATGGTCTGTCTGTGTGTATGTGGGTGTGTGTGTGTGGGTGGGTGTGTGTGTGTGTGTGTGTGTTCAATTTTAAGCATGAAGGAATTGAGCTACGAGGTTGAAATTTTATATTTAAGTTAAACACCCCCCGGGACTGGAAAAATAAGCTTTTAATTAAAATCGGCCAAAGAGTACTAGTATTTTACTGATGTACTTTTTCAGTTTTTTTCGATTTTCTCAAAATTCGCTCTAACGATTTTGATTAAAATTCAAAAATCAATTATTTTTTAGATGCTCTTTCAAATGTATATTCTCATTTTGCCCTCAAAATTGTCTGAAGCACACTTTACTCTTGAACTTCATAGGAAAGATAGGAGAAATGGTTGCCATGGTAACAAAATATAAATATTTTCCCCATGTTTATAAATTTTATTACATCTTGAATATCTCGGTGGAACCCAATGGCCTATGGCTTAAACGGGTAAATAAATAAAAAAAAAAAAATATCTCGGTGGAAACTAAACATATGTCGGCACATATGACAAGCACAGAACACAACTTTCGATTACCGAAGGTATGAGAACGTTGTGTGCTGTGAAACTCGCGGGTCGAGTCCCGATTGCTTTGAGTCGCTCTAATGTGACTGATCACCACTAGGGGCAACCGCAAGGCATTATGGGTCTCCGACTACCTGGGTGGATGGCACAACGGCTTCCGGCCACTTCGTTTTGCTCGCTCATAAGCCTTGCATCACACCTCTCTTGCTGTTGGCGACGCGTCGGATTCCTACTTTACGTTTTTGTATTTAGCGAATCTGCCTTCCTGCCACACATCCTTATATCTTTTCTATTTATATTCTTCTTACTTTCCTTTACAATTGATTCTACCTTTGCTGGACCTATATTTTCCTCATTGACTCGAATTTTGGTTTCCTGACTCACGCCACGTTTCGATATTTCATTTCATCCATCTTTTGTTGCTCCTCATTTCAAACCGCATTGACTTATTTATTCACATAATTATTTATTCACCTATTTATTTATTTATTAACCTATTTATTTATTTATTTATTTTTTTTCCTTTCCGCTACCTAGGCAAATATTCGCTCGGGTTACATAAATTGTAAATTTTGTATTATATATATAGTAAAATCACTATATATATATTTTTTATTTATTATTTTTTGTGAATAAACCAAATTGGCTATTCCGAATTTGATACTCTTTTTATTCAACACAGTGTTTGTGTGTGAAGGTAATTATAAACACCCATACAGTCCATTCAATTATCGTTGTTTCCTTGTTATATTTTTTTTTCCATTATTACTTTCCACACAATACATTTTTTGGTCCTGGTCGAGACGGATAATTTTTTTTATTCCGAGAACCCATATCTCCTAACCTTATCTTAAAAAGAGAATCAAGTCGGCCATTTTGGGAAAGTTTCGAATCGGCTTTGAAAAGCAGCAGCAAGGAGCGTGAAGTGAGCAACGGTGACGTCATGCGCAGAACTCACAACTCGTGAGCACTTTGTTTACTTTTTGATTTTGGCTGCCATCTTTGTTTCGTCTGCTAGTTGTCAAAATGTCAAATCTTTCTGGTATTCGACGTTCATTACGTGTCATTAGTAAAGAAATAAATCGAATTAATAATTTTGATGTCAAAAATCATGCTGCTTTGGATGTTTGTTGTGATTTAGTTTCCCAGCAACGTGTGAATTTAATGTCACTTTCATCTGACTTGATGAAAATTGCTGAGGAAGAAGATTTCGATCAAGAACCACAGGAAAGTATTTGGTTAACTGATCTTTTAAATAGTTTGGATCAACTTGCTTTTAGGTTGAGTGAGAAAAAATACGAATTTTCTCCCCCACCTCCTCCTCGTCAACTTGTTACTAATTCTTCTAATGTTCCAGTGCCAAACAGCATTCGTCTACCTAAACACGAATTGCCTTCATTTTATGGCGATATAACTAAATATAAGGAATTTTGTGATTTATTTAAATGTGCAGTGCATAATTCCCACATATCTAAATCACAAAAATTAAGCTATTTGAAAACATGTATAAAAGGTGACGCAAATAAAATCATTTCGGCATTGACCATAGAAGATAAGAATTATGACATCGCATGGGAACTTCTTAACGACCGTTTTGACATCGTTCGAGAAATTATTTATAATCTACTTGATCAACTCATTGACTATCCGAAGATGACTTCTCCGGATGGGACGTCTCTTCGAAGTCTCATTGATTCTTTTAGGCAAGTAATTTCTCAGCTCAAGTCTTTGAATCATTTTTATTCAGAACAAAATGTATATATATCACGTTTAATACTCAGAAAGATTGATAAATCAATTTATCAACAGTGGCTTCTTTCCTTAGAGGTTAATGATAAAGAACCACCTGCTGTTAATTCTCTTTTAAGTTTTTTAGACAAATGCGCGACATCTTTAAGTCCGCTATCAGCTGAAAAACAATCTGGTGTTAAGAAAAAATCGTCACCTGTTCCTGTTAGGAAATCTTTTGCTGTTACAAAAGAAAACCCGAAGGTTTCTGCTGTAACGAGTCAGGGAGTATTTTTTAAATGCGCTTTTTGTAATGAAGGTCATTATTCTTCTAAATGTTTTAAATATTTAAATTTATCTATTGACGATAGAGAAAAATTAATTAAAAAATTGAATTTGTGTAGAAATTGTCTATCGAATTTACATAAGGATGATCAATGTCCTGCTAGAAATTGTCCATTATGTAGCCAGAGACATAGTTCTACCCTTTGTAAAAAATTTTCTAATATTGCTGACATGCCAACTTATAATATTAGTTGTGTTTCTCATTTGAATCAGCCTTGTTTTAATCTTTCCTTGCTTCCAACTGCACAGATTCGCATCAAATCGGCGTCTGGAGCTCTAATTCCGGCACGAGTTTTACTTGATTCTGGCAGTGAAATTTGCTGTTTATCATCGAATCTGGCAGAGAAGTTGAATTTGCCAAGAAAACAAGTTTTCGCTTCTTTATCTCCTCTTGGTCAAAAATCTATCGTGAGTGAATGTGAAATGGCTTTAGAATTTTATTCGAGATTTGATTGTAAAAATTCATATAAGGTAAATGCTTTTATTTTGTCTTCTTTAATATTAGACTTGCCAACCATTCCTGTCCCGGAGTCAGTTCGTAAACCCTATGATGTCTTACAACTGGCAGATCCAAATGTTTGGGAACCTGGTCCTATTGATATGATTTTAGGTGTCAACATTTGGGCAAGCGTTCTTAAACCTCATATCTTAGATAGCCTAGGACCTCTGAAGGCATTCGCCTCGGAACTAGGGTGGATTTTAATGAACCCTAACAATTATGTAGGGAATTGTAATGAAGATAGGAAAATAAATACACTGGCTGTGTGCGTTAATAATGGTGAGTGCTTGACCTCCCCTCTCCAAGAGAAGGCGGTTGAGGTCGCACCTCCATCTTCTTTTTCCACCAGCCAAGTGGAAGCAAAAATAAGTGAGAGAAATCATTTATTATGTGGTGATGAATTTATTTTGAACAAGTTGGCTTTCGATACTCCAGAGCTGCTTGATAAAATGGAGATTGAATCCGCGGATTTAAAATTAATTTCAAACTCTAATTTATCTCACGAACAAACTACCTTACCTCTGGGAGTAACCTGTAATCCAGACTTGGATTTATTTAAATTTAATTTTTATCACCCCCTATCTGTGATTTCGACTAAGCCCGAATGGGTGTTCGAGATGAAAAAATTTAGTAATCCTCTCTGTTATTTTTTACCACTAATTATAAAATTAAAATTATTATTTTCATATATATGGAAACCCCAACTCGAATGGGATGGAAAGATTCCTGAAAACTTTTTATTATCTATTACTTATTTAAGAAATCTTTTAAATTCACCTGAGTGGCTTTACAAACCACCAGCTGAGAGTTGTCCCTCATTGGAATTCCTTTCCACTCCTAATTTAAAATTTCTTTTTCCAATTATTAACCAGAATGATAGATCCTGGAGATTCAGAGAACTTTTCAGACAAGGCCCCTTTCCACATAATGGAAAACATTTAACTATATTTACTGATTTAAATCAATTAACAAATATATATATACAATTTTTAATTTTTATTTATTATCAAGTTGACATTCAACAAATTCTATCTTTAGTAAAAAGAAAATTTTTCTTGTATCAATCTTACATCAACATAAGAAAAGTTTTCTTAAAAATTCATTTCTTAAAACTTCACGTGAAGAGGCTAGTGGGAAAAAAATATATTAATTGAAAAATATTTCACTGTTTTAACTCAGGGTGAGGCTAGTTTGAATTTCAGCCCTTTAACTCCTCTCTTTGACGGAGCAGACTGTTTCAATGTCCTCACACCTTCATATTATTTATTATTTGTCTTTGTCTCCCGACCGCCTCCTGAAGAAAATCTATCCGTTTTTACCTTTTAATCTTTTAACTCGATAGAAATTTATTTCATTTTGAGAATCTCGTTTTGGTCTCTTTGTCCTTCATTTGCAAGAACAGTACAAATCAGTCTTTTCAAATAATAAGGTCAATTTGTTTTTATTTTGGTATTCGTACTAGTCAAGAAATTATTAAGAAACATTTTAGTCGTGTTGCTCCGATCCGTATGGCGGACACACACTAATTTTATTTTTATTATGCTTTTATATATATAAATCTAATCTTCGAAATATAGATATATTGTGTCTTCTAATATATATATATTTCTCATCAGAGAAGTGGATGTCCAACCACTTCCAACGTTCTTAGCCTGAGAATGGAATATTCTCTGCTCCAGAACACCATGTCCGGTTCCTATCTCCTTCCGGAATCTTTTTTTTTTTTTTTTTTTTTTTCTTTAGTTCCCGAGGATGTCGAAACTCGCGGGTCGAGTCCCGATTGCTTTGAGTCGCTCTAATGTGACTGATCACCACTAGGGGCAACCGCAAGGCATTATGGGTCTCCGACTACCTGGGTGGATGGCACAACGGCTTCCGGCCACTTCGTTTTGCTCGCTCATAAGCCTTGCATCACACCTCTCTTGCTGTTGGCGACGCGTCGGATTCCTACTTTACGTTTTTGTATTTAGCGAATCTGCCTTCCTGCCACACATCCTTATATCTTTTCTATTTATATTCTTCTTACTTTCCTTTACAATTGATTCTACCTTTGCTGGACCTATATTTTCCTCATTGACTCGAATTTTGGTTTCCTGACTCACGCCACGTTTCGATATTTCATTTCATCCATCTTTTGTTGCTCCTCATTTCAAACCGCATTGACTTATTTATTCACATAATTATTTATTCACCTATTTATTTATTTATTAACCTATTTATTTATTTATTTATTTTTTTCCTTTCCGCTACCTAGGCAAATATTCGCTCGGGTTACATAAATTGTAAATTTTGTATTATATATATAGTAAAATCACTATATATATATTTTTTATTTATTATTTTTTGTGAATAAACCAAATTGGCTATTCCGAATTTGATACTCTTTTTATTCAACACAGTGTTTGTGTGTGAAGGTAATTATAAACACCCATACAGTCCATTCAATTATCGTTGTTTCCTTGT